>WAAB01019057.1:452736-470055 GCA_013389865.1 Piaya cayana
TTGGAAAATATCCACTTTAAGACATAAGGTTATGGTCGGAAGATTGACATTGTAGAAATACCATATTCTTGATTCCATAACTGGTTTGGTGGAAGCTTCAATTCTGAGTCACACAGGGTGAAAAAAGCATTTATTTCTGCACCTCGGCTGGAACAAAAGAGGTAGGTGACATTAGGAATCATTGCTAAGGTTGTTAGCAAAAGTCAGGCTGAATATTCCTTATTAGAGACTGATATGAGAAGCAGAAGGGATATTTTTGGCATTTCAAGCACTGAAATGACGTTTTAGGTTGCTAGATATTGCACTACATATCCCTATTTGTAAATCAAGGGACTGTTTCTCAAAAATTAGAGTGAGGGAGAACAAACAGAGCATCCCACTGCTATTTTCAGAGATATTTTTGAATTATAATTACACTTGGCAATTTAAGACTGGAAAAAGTTTTAGCTGATGCTTGTTCAGGGAGACCTCTCACATTGACATACAGCATTTGACTGCTTGAGACACTAATGAGGTTGGTCTTCTGGACAAGAAATCCAAATTGCTGATTGTTCAGCACAGAATTACAAGTGTAAATGGGAAGGCTCCTTATCTTAAAAAAAACCACAAAGAAATTAAAATAGCTGCTGAAGATAACAATATTTTGCAACACCTTCAAATATAAATCTGTCTTTTTTCTAGATGTAAATTTTTTTCAACTGATTGATCTTGCTTAATAATTATTTTCCATTTGTTTCACAGGAAATGAGGCCAAATTCTGTTTGTTCTTTCTTCACAAAGAACGTGACTCAATCATCGGGGCAAGGGACTGGAAGTCAAAAGCTCTGGCTGTAAGGTTTGTCGAACACGCAAAGCTACCTATGTTGATTCCATAGATGAATACAAAAAGAGACTTATACAAGATGTGGTGCCTTTCTGGAGTGACACAAAGCAGTAGGTATGACAGCAGCTTGTGAATGCTTACTAATATTTAGATAGGAGTTTACTTTGTACATAAGAGTCCTGCTTATTTCTATAAGCTGGTTTGCATTGTTTCAGTGTGATATGAAGAGATCCTGTTCTGTAGCTTAGCAACAGTTTTGTTTTAACTGGCAAAAGAAGTAAAAAAAAAAAACCAACCCCAAAAACCTTAACAGCAACAACAAAAAGAACCATGTTAGATGTCACCATGAGCACAGGTTCAAAGCAATTAAAGCCCACGATAAACCAGAATAACGGAATCACTGGGTTGGAAAAGACCTCCAGGATCATCGAGTCCAACCATCCCTATCAAACACTAAACCATGTCCCTGAGCCCCTCATCCACCTGTCTTTTAAATACCTCCAAGGAAGGTGACTCAAACTTACTTAGGGTGCATTCAATTCCAAGAATCAAGCCAGTTAGAAAGGGACTTTTGATCCAAACTTAGACTTGAACTGTAGACTATAATTTGACCTAAATTAGGATTTCAATGCACAGATCTTACTACTTTGGACTCTGTTCAAAGCCAAATGTCCTTCTGAATTATACCTGAACTGCAGCATTAATCACCAGGCAAGTCCAGAACACAAAGCAGCTTTGTTAACATTTATCTGTCAAAAGAATCATTTATTTATAAAAAGAATCTCTCTCCTTGATGCTAAATCAAGCATATCCATGTGTGTTTTCCCCATAGTATACTCTAGAAAATACTATGAATTTCAGGGTGAGTAGAGCTGAGTTACACAATATGGTCCAAGGTTATATTTACATTAGTGCATTAGGACTGGATTAGAAGATCAAAGCAGTCAGTGTCAAGAACTATACAAGTCCACTATATGGATTTCAGAAGCTTTGTTTCTGTGTGGTCTCTTGACCATACAGTGCATGCAGTTCAAAGGATAATTATGCTTTAAACCTTCGTTTCCTTGGACACAAGCCCCTTCATGGACCACTCTAGGAAGCATCATTCAGCCTTTCTGTGTGTCTCAAACAGAACATAGCACACTGCTCAGCTCCTACACTGTCACATATCTAAGGCCTCACAAATACAGGCAGGTTTCATTTCTACTCCTGATTTTACTCCTATTTCTTTTCTATTTCTTTTTGTTCTATTGTTCTATTTCTTTTCCTCTCTGTATGAAAAATAGTACTAATAACAATAATAACATTAATAACAATAATAAAGGGAGTGCCCAAAAGCAGAATCCACAGTACACGCTTTGAGAATATTACTGTATCAATATGCCTAAAAACATACCTGAAAAAGTAGTAGGACTTTTCGTCTGGCAAGAGATTTTATTAGACTAAAAAGATAGCCTTCTAGGCCATACAAAATAGATTCCATGGATTCCCTGTACATTTGGAAATACAATAAATTGACAAGAAGTGTATTGTCCAGCAAAATTCAGATCACAGATCTGAGAAATCTCAAAGAAATTCACTTTGTATTTGATGACAAAACAAAAACAAATATTTATCCCACAGAAATTTGCTCTGTATTTAATGACAAAAAGTACTGAGTCAGGTAGAGCCTTAACACTGCAGATTAAGTAGATACCCTCACAACTTCCTGGTTAGCCTAAAAGACATAGAATTAAGATACTTTGGGGCTAATGAAGAAAAAGACAGATCCACTTCAAGGACCTGGTTTAGCTTTATTTTCCCCTAGAAAGAAAAGGTATTTTAGTTTGGTCTCTTTATTCTGGAGAACTTCTTAATACTTCGTCACATAACCTCTTCCTCCTACCATCACTCCACTCATCTGGAGCAGCAAATCATTACCTAGCCCTGACTCATTACAAGTTCTATTGCACTTGATTTTGCTTCAAAGGAATGCTGAATATTTGACGAAATAAGGCTGTTTATTCGCATTTGATGGAGACATTACCTAGATTAAGGCCTTCTAGAGGCTTGCTTCCCATGTACCTCAGTGATTTTATCCATGTTTTACTAGCTGTTAATCTTTGTAGTGAAAACTAGTGTGGAAGGAGTTGTTTTTTTCCAGCTGATGATTGGGTTGTAACTTGTCAAACACCCACATGCTTGACAGAGGAGAAGATTAAAGCAAGGGAGATCCAGATAGCACTTCCTTACTAACAAAAATCTGGACTATATTAGTGCTAGGGAGTAGGGGAAGAAGAAATATTAAATGGCAAGAGGATTGGGACATGTTCAGTAATTTGATTTCCTTTGTAGACTATATGAAAAAAAATGAATGCCTAGAACCAGGGAAGATTGGCTCTCTCTTTCTAGCTAACTGCCTGAGCATTGTACCCCTGAGCACACTCCAGTACCTCCCCTTCCAGATGCAGTCTTAGGAAAGCTGCTCCACTCAGAATGATATTTGTATTGTCACTGTTTCCCAGATGTTCCTTCCCATGTTACTCACTTCACTGTCTTCTGATACACTTTCAACATACTATAGTTTTAACGCCTGAACCCATGCTGAAGTCTTACACAACCACACGGTGCAGCAGTTCCTTTTAATCAGTGCCTTGGGTGACAAGAAACTTCTCCACTTTTCCCCTTCCACCATAGCTGAGGCACGGCTTGGACTGCTGCTGGGAGCTGCCAGTGAGCCTGCTTCCCCAGTCACATGCTCACAGGATTCTCCCAAGGGTGTGCAACGGTGGACCAGCCAAACCGGTCACCTTCCTCTTGTGCAGCAGTGGCAGAGATAAGGTCAACTCAAGCAACAGTAACCCCTCTACCCACCAGCAGCACACTCAGCTGAGACACAGGTGCTCACACCATACCAACACAACACCCCATAATGCCCAGCAGTGCCACAGAAGCACTCTGTCCTGTGTTAATCCCTGCTCCACCACACAGACCCGTTGCCACTCTTCCTTCAATTTATTTTACCTGAACTCATTCTGCCGATGTATTTACCTTCATCTCTGCAAATGCCTCCTTGATGAGGGTGACGAGCCACCCACACTGAGTTTTGGTACCACTCACTGTGGTCCGTGCAGGGAGGACGCTGATGAGAAGCACCCGCAGCAGAGTGGGTGGGCAGGGAATGCTGTCAGCTCCTGGCTGGGTGAGGAGGGAGCCAGTTCCCACAGACTTGCAAGTATAGGTCAGGGCCAAACTGCCCTATAAACACACAGCAGGGAAATCGGCATCTCTATGAAGAATTCACTGAATTTCAGACTCCACTGAATTTCAGACTCCTCAGAGGAAGTGAACTTGAGCGTAGAAAACAGATTTTAATAAACCCTAGCAACTGTTTGAAGAGACACAAGGAAATTTATAGACAACATATGGCAATGAATGTTGTTTTAATGCTGAGAGCACTGCTTAACAATTCCTTCCTAGCTCTTTTGTCCCCCGGAGCATAACCATCTATTAGTATAGATAACAATGTGAATTAATTCAGAAGACTTTGGAAAAATAAATTAATAAATAAAAGGAAAAGAGCAGTATCTGTTCCTTTTAACATCTTGCAGATTCTTTTTCTTGTCAGTGCCTATAAACTGTATTGCCTATGAAGAGATTTCTATACAAGTGAACTCACTTAAATTCAATAGGAGAACAGAAGGAAACACTGCACTGAGGAACTGAATATTACTGGATACCTTTCAATAATTCCTGTCATCACCATTTCACAAAAGATATTCTTACGCACAATAATTTTATTTTAAATCTGCTTATGTTGATTATTGAAAATTTGTCTCTGATTAAATTTTAAAAGCAAATAAATTTCTTCCTTTTTCTTTGTACAGTAGCCTGTTAGGAACAGTAGAATGGACAGGGTTTTGATGCCTATTTTGTCTCTTGTAGAAGGTAAAATTTCTCTGGCTGCTGTCAATGCAGAGGCCAGAGCAGACAAGCTGCAGGATATCCCTAGTAGGGGTAGCTTCACCCAACAGCACCCACAGCCTGCACCACCCTTTTGCTGCAAAAGGGTAGCAAGTCGAATATGTCAGCATATTGTTCCTCCCTGTGGCAGGAGCAGCCATGCTTTAAGCACTGATGCTTGGCTCTGAGAAGAGGTGACTAATAAAAACACCATCTGATAGCAGGATACAAGAAAAGAGATTAAAGACAGATGAGGGAAAGGCTGTGGATNAAGATTAAAGACAGATGAGACGGTACCTCATATGGACCACCTCTCTTCAAGTCTTGCTTCTAATTCCTTCCAGTCATGCCTTTGGGGTTAAAGATCTCAGTTTTCATTAATCATCATCATCATCCCCATGCCATCATCTGAAGATTTGCTTTTTGTTGCTAGTGCTTAGGGCTCATCCCCTTCTGAATAACAGCTTTTTGTGGTCATTATGCAACAATGATGCTGCCTATCTCTCCCTGTTGGCTGCGCTACCTACACTTCTGATCAAACTACAGCATTTGGTGGAGTAGGGGGTACCTACAGTATCCAGTTGGGAATAAAAAGAAGCTGTGAACAGAAATGTAGTTTCTCAGTACCATATTTTAATATGGCTATAAGCCCAGAGTAGTTGTGCCTGGAATTTTTGGAAGTGTAAGATACAAATCCAGAGTATAGATGCAGAGAGGTAAAACAGACTAATTTTAAAGCTGGGGCTAGCAAATGAAGTAGAGAGTAAGAAGAGATTCACATTGGAATTTATATGTGATGCTTGATATGAACAGCCTCATCTTATAATTTCTCCAAAAAAATAAAATTAAAATGATGGTTCTATAAAAAAGGATCATATCAAGTCATTATGCAGAGAAGTGCAGTGAATTTACAGCTTGGAAGCTGGTAGTCACCTCTTTCATATCTTCAGTTTCTTAAAAACCATTGTTTCAGAATCTATATTTTGAAAGCACACTCACAAGAGAAGTTTCACAACCTCAATTAATTAGATTGTATTTTAGCTGGACAGACACACACAAAAAAGTCATTAATGCTAGTAGATCGTCATCTCATATAGAATGAGATCCTATTAAAATCAGAATAAATTCAGACCAGTTTTTTGCAGTCACTGCCCCTTTGAAGCCTTTTTTGGAACTTAAGTCTATGTTATTAATTCATATTCTCCATGTATAGTAAGGAATCACTGCAGATATCTCAGAGCAAAAATCCAGCAGCAGAAGACACAGAAGCATTTCAAGGCCACATTTTTAATTGCTGCTGAAAAAGAAAAAGCAACAAACGTACCCATCACCAAAATATAATACTGAATATTGACAGTTCTGCACTGAAGAAGTTTCTGTTCTTTAGGGTTAGGAGTAAAGCACTCCTTCCTTTTTTTTTAAGCAAGACTTTTTGTTTCCAATGAAAACCAGTTGTTACCATAGTTGTATAATAAAGTTAGATAACATAGTTACCCTCACCTTTCTCCATTTCCAAATTATTTTTTATGTTCAGCCCTACTCCTTACCAAGGACAATAACATACCTTAAAAAAGAGAAATGGGGTAACAATCAGGGAATGTAGGTACACAGGTATTTCTTTTCAGAAAGGGGGAAAGGTCAAAACAGTTACAGATAGTGACTCTCCTGCTGTCACCCAGCCATCAAATCTTCCATGTGGAAAGCAGATGACTTCATTACCATTCTTTGTTTCACAGTTTGCCCAGAATCCAACCCTCTCCTTTGTTTTCTATAACAGAGGCTCATGCTTAAGCAAAGCTGATGTAGCTGCACTCTGAGGCAATGCAGCTCAGGTCAGTGAGAAAGCAGAGGGGTGAAGGGGAGACCTCTGAGTTCTGTGTGAGGTGATGAATGTGTTGTAAACAAGGATGATAGAAATCTTAAGTCTAGGTAGATGCACGGGCTTTAACAGCAGGCAAACAGGGAAATATCTTTCATGACTCATTTTCTGTCTGCATTACTGGCAAAGCTCTGTTGTGTTTTCAAAGACATAAAGCATCTTCACAGATCTGAGGGAGTGAGTAAAGGGAAGAATCCACAGATGAAAGATTATTTGTTTTTAAAGTCTTAAAAATATCAGAATACCAAGATTTTAGCAGGTTCTCACTGGGAAATCTAGTGCGAAGACAGGGAATTGAAGATGCACCATTTACTTTGCAGTTGTCAAGAGGATTAAAAAAAATTTTTTTTCAAAAGATGAGAAACTCTAATTATTTTTCTGTTACAATGCAGAAAATGTTGTTAGAGAAAGTAAGGGAAGTCAGGGAAGAGGAAGAGACAAAGCACTTGGAAAGCTGCCTCTGCCTTTGGAAGACAGGATACTACACATGAATGCCAGAAGATCAGTGGGATTAGACTTGACCACAAGATTTCCACAAACAGCCCATTAACAAGATATGCACATGTCTACAAATTGCAAAGCAGTGACAGGTCAAGATGTAAAAGAAGACCATAGCATTCATTTGGACTGAGGTATTACAGTGAGAAGCCAAGCCAACTGCAGCCTCCAATTACTCTCCACCATTCCGTTAAGACTTAACCCAATATTTTTTGCTTAAATTTGACT
Source organism: Piaya cayana (assembly GCA_013389865.1). Classification (NCBI taxonomy): domain Eukaryota; kingdom Metazoa; phylum Chordata; class Aves; order Cuculiformes; family Coccyzidae; genus Piaya; species Piaya cayana. The sequence goes on from WAAB01019057.1 coordinate 460,107, forward strand.
CCCTGAGCCACATTTTCTTAGTGCTTAATCACTGTACTTCATTCAACATCAAGTATCAGCCACTCAACATTAACCTTGTGTTTTGGTAATAAAGTGCCATTTATTTTGAACAGTCTCTCAAATTCAAGCATTTCATGGAGAAGTTTGCTTCAGTGAGTTTTTTGTAGAAGCTTTCCAAAGTTGAAATCTCCTGTGTCACACAACCACCATACAAGCTCCTCTACTGGATGTTTCGATGCAGTTCCGTTTTGCAAAACTACGTCACAGGTTCTAATGTGAAATAAGCATGTCAAAACCATTCAAGTTCTTGCAAAACATCCAGTCCTCAAATGGTCAGTCCTGGGGCCAAGACAGCACCAATAAGCAGTGCGTAATTAGAATGAGTTCTACTAAGGTGTTAATACAGAGTGCAGCAACATTGTGTCTGACCGTTTGGAAGTTCAGAGTGTTATCTCTCTTACCAAAGCCATCTGAAGGTAACATTTTACATTCTGCTGCAAAGATAGATTCTGGGCAGATACTATTGGAGAACAAGATTATGAAGCAAAAGGTCAAATACCAGAATAAACAAACAATACAAACTAAAAAACAGCACAAGAATACTAACACAGTATTCTGCACTTATCATAGCTACTGCAGAAAGCAAATCCCTTCCTAGTCTGCCAAAAAGGTCTAGCAGAACTGAAATACAAATTATTAAGGTGATTATTTGGGAAGGACAAAGAACAAATATCAATCTTTATTCAGAATTTCTCTATTTATGGCACCTATGGTGCCTGATATATTGTGAACGTAACAGAGCAAAGTGACCCAGGGAGTAGCTTGCCTAGCAGTGTAATTTTTTTTCTCACATGCATCCCCCAGTTCTCAGAGCATAATAACAACTTTTTTCTCTATCTATTTTGAGCTTTCTTTGCAGCTGCAGAGATAAGGAAGATAAGTATTTTACAACCTTTTCACAAAAGAGAAGAATTTTCTTTGTCTTTTTTTTTTAAAGACAAGCATCCCCCTACACATTGTCAATTACATGTGTACTAAGAAAGGAAACTGTTCAGGTGGTTCTTGTTAGGAAAGCTAAATGCCACAACCCCTTTAAATATAAATTGACAATGCTGAAATCCTCTGTAGGTAGATGAGTTTAAAAGTATTGTAAACTACTGAGAAAAGAATGAGTCACAATATTTTGTAGAAAATGTCACTTAGAAGCAGCTCTCTCCCTGTCTTAATCACTAATCTACCAGGAATATAAAAATGCAAGAAAATGTGAATTAAAAAAACAAAACCAAAAACATGGAAGTGCTGATAAACCAATAAACCAGCATACTGCCAAGGTGAGTGAAAGGATTAGCAGACAGAAATCCTAAAGATCTGAAAAAAAAATGTTGTTAGTTTCTCACACAACAGTTAGCTTTTCCAACTGATAAAGAGATTCACAGCAGCCCCGCAAGTCTTCTGAAGTCTGCTGAAGTCCACTTTATAGCCTACATACAGAGTGATACTTGCTAACTGGAATTTTATCCTGCTCTGTCACTAAAAGTAGACATTGAAGAAATGGTGCTGAGTAATTTCCCAGATAAATGTCTTTGCATGAGTTAGAGTTAACAGTAATCTGTCACAACTCAGGCACCTTTGAATAACAACTTTGAATGGTATGAACTAGTTGCAGCAGGAAAGGAATACAGCATGATACCTTAGTTTAATGCAACTGAACCTTATACTAGCACTACACAATTTAGCTTAATTTATTGACTCCTCAACTCCTCACTCCCATCAATATCTCCAAGCCTGCAGATATTTGTCATCCAAAGGGCTTATTGGGTTTGTGCCTAATCATGGGCACAAAGTCTTTGCCTGTGTTTGACAAAGGAAAAATTTTCTATGAAGTTTCATGGGAGAGATCAGAGGCCATTTGGAGAAACTGTGGAGTTGTACTTGGAGCAACAAAAGACTATTTCATAACTAAGTAGTGGTGTTTGGATTCAAACTTGTAACTGAAACACCACAGGTGTCGTTACTTGTGCTAGCTAAGGAAGAAGGCTGAGTTTAAGTAACAAGTTTTTCCAAGATCAGAAGCAGGATGATATTTGTAGATTATAGTTATAACTTCAATGCAACAAATGGTACTCTTAGAAAAAATAGACAAGTTTTCATAAATGCAAGCCTGAAATACAAGCAGCAGCTTTCCAAGTTAAATGCAAGCTCAGAAATGCATTTTGTGGAACTTAGCTAGAAGATAACTGTAAGATCATTTCTTGAAAGCAAAGGTATTTAGCATCTTTTTGTAACAAACTGATGTGATGAGGCTAAGGAAGAAAACTGATACAGTAATCTCACCTTTGGGAGAACAAAGTCTGGTTGTAAAAAGAAGTAATGTTTCTCTTGTGGACTACATAGATTTTAATGTGTCATAAACCACTCGATAGAGTCCATGTTTCTGGAATCTAGCAGCATCACAAATTTTAGCTGTTTGGTTCATCCTAAGGTATTTTGGTAGTAAGGGACCCACAGGTCTGATGACTAGGATAAAAGAGAGTTATTGCTTTGTACAGAACATCTACTCATTGGCAGTCAGGTTTTCTTGTTCTTTATATTTTAGATTACATGTGAGAGTGTGTTCTGCTGCAGAACGGCTGCCAAGCTTCACATCTAATTGCCAGAGCATTTTGGGTGCATTTCTGAATGGGCAGATGCAGAATCTGGGTATACCGATAGTGTTTCTGTAAAGGTTTTTGCAGCTGTAAAACAGCAGTGAAGAACTGGAAAGTTTTATGTATTTTTTCTCTGTTACACTTTAGGGGTGAAATAACGCATACAAAGCCTTTTTTGTACTTAGGTTAATACAAACAAGGATTTGTGTGAAGTCCAGCATATATGGTTCTGGCAAGGTTTCTTTCAATAGATGGGCTTCCGTACTTCAGTTGAGAATGTTTAATGAGTTTCCATGCAAGTGCCAAAGAAGGACAGTATATGAGAACCAGAGGCACAAGACAAGAACTTTTGTATTGTAGTATTTCCTTATAACTTGCAAGCAGTTCTCTCAAAAGCACGCATCTTCCTCCAGGGGGAGCATTACTTATGGTTAAATAGCCTCTGCAGATCACATCTTGATGGCTTGCCTTACAGCAAGAGGCAGGGTATCTGAGATAGAACCATGGCTTGGCACCTATCTTTACTGTTGTTGAATTTAATAGCAAAAGATATGTTAGCTGCCAACAGGTAGTGATCCATTCTTTTATGGACATAGAATCAAGTTTGTATCACAGATTCAGCAGTAAGGAAGCTCCAAAGCCTGTTCCTGTTACAATAACACTATCTTCACTCAATGTCAAATGCAGTGTGGGCTTGGTCGTCCAATTCTTCCAGGCTGGCCCATGACAATATTGATAGTGTGGTCCCAATGGAAACAACTAGTTAGTAGAATGTAGGAAGGAAGAATTATTTTTTTTTCCTTTCCCCCCCCCCCCCTTTTTTTTTAAAGCTGCCACAAGTGGAGAGAAAGAGAATAGAACTGTCAATAGCCTTAACCTAGTAATCTGAATGCTGTCTCTCCTGTAGGCATACAANTCTCACCAGTGCCGAGTACAGAGGGAGAAGAACCTCCCTGGACCTGCTGGTCACACCGTTTCTGATACAAGCCAGGATGCCATTGGCCTTCTTGGCCACCTGGGCACACTGCTGGCTCATGTTCAGCCGGCTGTCGGTATGGTACAAGACACTGGTGTGGGGGGTTAATGGACCTAAGCATATACAGGAGTAAAACTATCAAGGCAAGCATAAAAAACTGTCATGACAAGCATATATTAAGTCCAATCTAAACACAGTGACTTTCCTTACTCAACAAAATCATTCTTCAGCACAGAGATAAGATTGGAGAGATGCTCCTGTCATCTTCTTTAGACTGAAGAAAAAGTTCCAGGACATCACAGCATGTCCTGCTGTTGTCTGTCCAATTCTCCCAGCAGAAGGGGTCTAAAAATCCAGGTGCCAATGAGAGGCATATCCATGTGAGGGCAGAGAGAGGAGTTGTAAATGGAATGTGCTAAACAACAAAGCACTGTTTGGTTCAGTAACATACAAGTCTAAGTCTTACATTCACTCCTGAGGAAAACAGCCTGAGTACTTTCAAGAAACTATAGTTTTGGGGCTTAACACTACTGGTTTCCCCATCTCAAAGACTCAATGGCACAAGCATCATGTTGAGCTGCAAGCATTGTTGTCTAAGTGGAGATAGTTACTAGAAGACACATTTGAATTCTTTGAGTATAGCAGCATTTTGAATAGCAGCTTTCAGTCTCAAAACATATTATTAACATCTGAGGTAAGAGCAGTTTTTGTTCCATGATGAATATGCATGAAATGTTACACCCAAATACTTCTTACGGAAGCTGTGCCAGGGGTAGACATGACTCTGTGCAACTGCTCCAATAACCTCTTCTCTATATTTTAAATTCAAATTGCAAAACAAGAGGCACGTTTGACTAATGCTACCACACATGTTATGTGAGCTCCTTTAGGAACCGTCTGTGACTTCATCTTTGTTTATAACAGCAATATCTCTGTCTAAGTGTACTATTTGGCATTAGAACCAGCCTTAATTGGGGTTTAATAGTTATCCTGAGAGGAGGACAAAGCAAGGCTTGAATTAGGAATTAACTTCACTCTTCTTTTTTTGTTGTTGTTGTTCTAGGCAGCTAATTTCAACACAGCTACCAGAAGGAATGAGTTAGTCTAGAATTCAAGTTGCAAGCACCATATGTTACAGACACCAGTGTCTCAGTGTCTTCAGAGGACCTGATCACCTTCTCTTGACTTTGCATTACGATAGTGCTGGAGAAGACTTAAAAGGAATAGGCAATGGAGAGGCAAAGCAGATCTCCTCCATGCATTCCTAATCAAGAAGGGCTTGAATTCTGGATACCAGACCAAGACACCACAAACAATTGAGACAGTATCTGGTAAGAAATCACAAGTCTAACTCTGCATAACATCTCTCAGCAACAGCTACACAGAAAGAGGATCTCAGTTGACAAGACCAATGTGACTCTTAAAGTGCTTCTCAGCACTTCAGAAACGAACTTCCACCACTGCAATGATACTTCTATACCTCTTGCATTTTCAGAGACTTCTGTAACAATTCTACCATCTTTGACTCAATTCATCTTGGGCATCTTCCAATTTCTGATTGCTGCTTTGAAGCTGTGAGACAAGGTGTCAATGTGCAGGAGCTAAATTAGTATCTACCACTTGATTCTATTATTAAGCTGCTTCACACTTCTCCCCGTATCTGTGGGGTCCCAAAGTGATGCTCAACATAGTTGATAGGCCCTACTATTTTGACAAAGATTCCATCTCACTTCATAGATGAGTTGTAGTAATAATCTTTTTCCTGAAAACTAAGTTGTAAGACAGAGGAACACATAGTCTCACTCATAGATGCAAGATCATTTTTAAATTTTGACCACCAAACTGGCACTACGGAAGAAACTAGGAATAGGAATTCAGAAATGAGGTAAAAACACCAGAAAATGGAGTTTGATGGTCCAGTTGGTACATATGGTTAATAATATACACTCTTGAATGTACTGTTCAGCCTCTCACCTGGACTGGAAAATACTCATAGTGGTTTTGGTCAGAAGGCATCTTAAAAATCCAGTACTTCTGCTATGGGCAGGGACATCTTCCACTAGAACAGGTTGCTTCAGCCCCATCCAAGCTCAACCTTAATTTTTCCAGAAAAGGACAGCCACAACTTCTCTGGGCAACCTGTTCCAGTGCCTTGCCATCCTCGTTTAAAGAATTTCTTCCTTAGATCTGACCTGGACAGGAAAATGCTCTGCTGGGTTAAAATCTGTCTGGATGGCTGGGCAAAAGAGTGGTGGTAAGCGGAGTTAAATCCAGTTGGAGACCGGTCACAAGTGGTGTTCCCCAGGACTCAGTGCTGGGTCCAGTCCTGCTGGTACTTTTATCAATAATCTGGATGAGGTGATTGAGTGTACCCTTAGTAAATTCACAGAGGACATTAATCTGGGAGGATGTGTTGGTCTTCTTGAGGGTGGGAGGCTCTACAGAGGGATCTCAACAGGCTGGATTGATGGGCTGAGGCCAATGGTATGAGGTTCAACAAGGCCAAGTGCCAAGTCCTTCACTTGAGACACAACAACTCCATGCAGCGCTGCTGGCTTGGGGAAGAATGGCTAGAAAGCTACCTGGCAGAGAAGGACCTGAAGGTGTTGGTTGACAGCCAATTGAATATGGCTCAGAAGTGTGCCCAGGTGGCCAAGAAGACCAATAACATCTTGGCTTGTATTAGAAACTGTGCGGCCAACAGGACCAGGAAAGTGATTGTGCCCTTGTACTCAGCAGAGGTGAGGCTGCACCTCAAATACTGTGTTCAGTTTTGGACCCCACACAAGAAAGACATTGAGATCCAGGACCGTGTCCAGAGGAGAGGAACAAAGCTGGTGAAGGCATGGAAAAACAAGTCTTATGACAAGCAGCTGAGGGAACTGGGTTGTTTAGGCTAGAGAAACGGAGGCTGAGGGGAGATCTTACCACTGTCTAGAACTATCGGAAAGGAGTTTGTAGTGATGTGGGTGTTGGTCTCTTCTCTCATGTGATAGGTGATAGGCCAAGAGGAAATGGTCTTGAGTTGCACCAGGGGGGTTCAGATTGGACATTAGGAAATATTTCTTCATCAGAAGGGTTATCAGGTACTGGAACAGGCTGCCAAGGGAGGTGGTTGAGTCACCATCCCTAGAGGTATTTAAAAGATGGGTAGACAAAGTACTTAGGATACAATTTAGTAGTGCACAGGTACAGTTGGACTCAATGTTCTCAAAGGTCTTTTCCAACCAAGTGGTTCTATGATTCTGTGATTCTTAATTTATCGTCTTTCAGTTTAACACTATTACCTCTTGCCCTGTCACTACCTGCCCTTGTTAAAAGCCCCTCTCCACCTTTCTTGCAGGCCCTCTTTACATACTGGAAGCTTGTCTCCCTTGAGTCTTCTGTCTTCTAGGCTGAACAGCCCCAAATTTCTCAGCTTTTCTTCATAGGAGATGTGTTACAGCACTCTGATCATCTTTGTGGCCCTTCTCTTGTCTCATTCTAACAGGTCTGTGTCCTTATGTTGGGAGCCCCAGAAATGAACACAGTACTCCAACTGGGATCTCACAAACACAGAGCAGAAAGGTAGAATCCCCTTTCTCAACCTACTGGTCATTCTTTTGATGCAGCCCAGGATACAGTTAGCTTTCTGGGCTGCAAGCACACATTGCCAGATCATGTTGAGCTTCTCATCAGCTAACATCCCCAACTCCTTCTCCTCAGCGTTGCTCTCAATCCATTCACCATCCAGCCCTTATTGTGCTTGGGATTGCCCCTAACTACGCGGAGGACCTTGCACTTGGCCTTGTTGAACTTCATAAGGCTCTCACAGGCCCACCTCTCTAACCTGTCAAGGTCCCTCTAGATGATATCCCTTCCCTCCACCATGTTGACCACACCACGCAGCCTGATCATATCAGCACACTCGCTGAGGGTGCACTCAGTCAATCTCACAGTCCACATCACTGACAAAGAAGTAAACAGCCCTGGGCCCAACACTGACCCCTGGGGAATGCCACTTAAAAGGGTACAACTGAAAAGGAACAAAGGTGCATGGACTAACCTTCTGCTTTTGTGCTTGTGCACAGGATCCTTCATCTTGGATCGCAGAAACAACCAAACAAAAAAAGTTGCCACTCTTCTTCAGAGAAAGAGGTCAAACATGAAGAAAAATGTTATTTGTACATCATTGCCTAGCTATCATTATCCAAATATTTTACTGAATCAGGATTATTTCACTTCCATTTTATTACAATCATTGCCTTTCATACTCAAGCCAAATTCCCTCTCAGACACTCATTTGTACTGGTGTGACTACTTGAAATCACACACCATCATCCCTCTTTACTACACTTCTGCCTATCATTACTGCAACAAATGAAGTGATATTACATCAAGATAACTTTACTCCATCAAGATAAATTTACCTCAAACTGAAAATATTACCCAACCAGCCTATTTCTAGGATGCCTATAGGCTGATGAAAGCCAAAGAAACAATTTTCCCTTAAGGAGTGTCAACATTACGTACGATGGTAAAGTAATAGGCAATTACATAATATTGAAGCTTTTGGCCTAATCTTCATCTTTTTTAAGCAGGAAACAATCTACCAGCTTTTTGTGTTTATCTAGCCCTGCTCTCTTTATACCCATGGCTACATTTTTTATTTTTAACTCTATGGTCACATTCAAGCTGTCAGACATCAATTTGATGACCTTCACACTAAGCTGCGCAGCCTTTTCTCTTACATCTAACATCATCTTCCCTAAATCTAACTTTTTATGGCATGCAAAAAGCAACCAGCAGTGAGGTCCTAACACAGTGGCGTAGAGCACCAGTTATATTCCCCAAACAAGGAGCTTCATTGCACTTAGCCTATAGATTTTAAATAGCATCTCACCTCAGAGCACAGAGAGAATGATTTTTTTCTCCCTCAGAGGGTTAGCTGTTCCATCTTCAGATATCAGACTGCAATCACTAAGAGCCAGGACAGTACACAAGATGAATCACAGTCACTACCAAATAGTTTGAGAAACAACTTTTCCATTTGCAGTATTTGACTTGCATCATTGCTGTCAGAGATGAAGGAAATTACCTTATCAGGCCTTTGCTGAAGAACTGGCAGATTCTCCTCTTCGCTTAATGAAAGATCTCCATAGTAACAATAGCAACCAAATATGCTCAGAAAGGGGCAGACAAACTACTAACACAGGTTCAGTTTACTGCAGACAGATTTTAGTGCTAACTCACAGCTGGGCAACAGCAGCAATAAATCTGTACTCTTGGATTGCACACTGCCATTCTCTCAGCTTTCCATCTTTCTTCTTGGAGCTTAACATCTGTTCAGGAGAGCTTCCACAAATCATTAGAACATATCTCTGCATGTCAACTGGACATTTTCATCTGTCATCCTAGTGGATTACTTAATTTAAACCATAATCTGCCTTTAGCTATTCTCCTCCAGCTACACTGCTTACTGTGAAAAGTATCAGCCACGTCAGCAAAAAACGTCTTCTTGCCTGAGACAGGCAGCTACCTCCCCAGCTCCACTCTGGACACTCTGCAACTCTGAGAAGTTTTCCATCACGTATCCTATTAAGTGGTATCAAGAGGCTGCCCAGAAATCTAAATACCTTGTCTACAAGTACTGATATGCTCTCTTTGTGCGTTAGCAACGTGTAAGGCTTCTGTCATCAGATAGCATACAGAGATCATGCCTGAATAATTGTAACTAAGACACTCTTAGTGCCATCCTCAGCTACTTCTAGGAATAGAAATTTTCATTTCACAATGCTCATTATCTGGAAGGAGTGACATCCTAAACCCTACCCCCTGGCTAGGACAAGTCAGACAACACACAGTAGCCACTAAGGTACGGAGATCCTTCAACAATTCTCTCAGAGGCATTGACAACAAGCCATGAAACCATTACATGGTGCCAGATTGAGGCTGGCAAATGGAAATTGTATGGGTCTTTAGAAGAGTCTCTGCATGCTATGCTCGCCCTGCAGATACAACTTATTTGGAACCAGTGGTGAAGAGCCTTTCTCCACTGCATTGCAGAAGAACTTTATGAATAGACTCTCCAGAGATGCATGGGTAGCAACAGCCATATTAGAAATGTTTACTAAAGGTAACATGATCTATACACTGGTTAGTCTAACAAAAACAAGGACAACCAACAACTATCAAAATAATAGTGCAGACTGGTTTTTTTGACAATAATTTCTTAGGATATTTTACATACTCCACAGCCTGCAAGACTGGTGAGACTAGAAACTCAAAAGTTCCTTGCAGAATTACTGTAAGACAGGTGTGAGATAATAATTCAGCTACCTTTAAA
>WAAB01019057.1:470951-481830 GCA_013389865.1 Piaya cayana
TAGAGATTAGGAGGAAGTTTTTTACGGAAAGGGTCATTAGGCATTGGAATATGCTGCCCAGGGAGGTGGTTGATTCGCCTTCCCTGGAGGTGTTTAAGTTACGAGTAGACAAGGTCCTGAGGGACATGGTTTAGTGTTTGGTGGGAATGGTTAGACTCGATGATCCTATGGGTCTCTTCCAACCTGGTGATTCTGTTATTCTGTGATTCTGTAATAAGAACAAGGCATCATCTGTTCTAAGTAATAAAAGAAAGTAATTAAGGCCTCTTTATTGGCTTCATGGCTTAGATATAAGCACTTCACTATGTCTGATTCTAACTAATACCTCCCATTCTTTGATTAAAAGCAGCGTGTCATTCAGGTGACAACATTTTGGTGGTTAACACTTCCATAAGAGGGCTTCTAAATCCAAGTAGTTATTCTTGATCCTTCTTTAAGGTAAAATGTAGTGGAGTTTAAAGAGGGGTGTGGAAGACAAAAAAACCCCCAAAACAACATACCCCTACCTCACCCTAAAAAGTCTCTAGAGCAAATTTTACATCTAACTTAAGTATTTGTCTTGGGAAACAAAACAAAACAATATAATCAATGATGGGTCTGTCCTGTTTACTTGCAAAAAGGTCTTGTGACTTCATGCACCCTGGGGAAATCCTGTTGCCTTATTTTTCCATGCCTCACTAACACCGTGATTAGAATAGCGTTGCCTTGACTTGTGAGCTTAGAGTAATGATAAATCTACTTATAAATGTAGACAGGGTCTGAAGCTTTATTCATGTACTTTAAAACAAAATACTGAAGATTTAATTTCGAGCCAACAGAATTAGGAGCAGGGTAGTAAAAAAAACCCACCACAACAAAAAGTTCTGGTATCTTGAATGGCTAACAACAGGCCCTCAGTATAGCCTACTGCACACATAATCTGCTTGGACTTGGTTCCTTCTCATAATGATGCAGGACAACCAGTGAGCAGTGGCCCATTATGTCAGGCACACAATAAACATGTCTGAATTCTAGATGTCAATGTTAGATTGAATTTAAAAATAAAGTTTAAAAAAATGCAAACAGAAAAACACCCTCCGAACACCAGTCCTGCATGGAGTGTAACTGTTACAGTCATGCCTGCCTTTTTTGTCTATAGCCTGAAGAAGTACATGGCACATCAGACAACCATTGGCAGAAGAAAGGTGTACTGCAGCCCCAGGACACATCCGAGTGTCCTACACCTGGGTCATGGCAGCCACCCAGTATCAATACAGGCTAGGAGATGAAGTGATTGAGAGCAGCCCTGAGAAGGACTCAGGTACTGGTGGATTAAAAGCTCAGCATGAGTCCTCAACCCAGGAAAGACATGGTCCTCCTGGAGAGGATCCAGAGGAGGGCCACAAAAATGATAAGAGGGTTAGAGCACCTAAGAGAGGCTGAGATAGTTGGTGTTCTTCAGACTAGAGAAGAGAGGACTCCAAGGAGACCTATCAATACTTAAAGAGGGCTTATGAGAAAGATGGGGACAAACTTTTTAGTAGGACTTGTTGTGACAGGACAAAGGGTAATGGTTTGAAACCAGAACAGTTTTAGACTAGTCCTAGGGAAGAATTTATTTTACAGTGAGGGTGGTGAAACACTGGAGCGGGTTGCCCAGAGAGCTGGTAGAAGCCTCATCCCTTGAAACATTCAAGATCGGGTTGGATGGGGCTCTGAACAACCTGATCCAGTTGAAGAAGTCCCTGCTTCTGCAGAGGGGTTGAAAGATATCACATTTAAAGGTCCCTTCCAACCTAAACTGTTCTATGAGTCTATGATTTTCAACCCACTCCCTCAGCTGCCTGTGGGCTGGCCACCCTACAAAGTGAGAAAAAACCAAAAAATGTTTCTTTCCATAAAGACTAAATGAAATTTTGAAATATTTAAAGTGGCCTGGCCACCACAGAAGTATAAAATGCAATACTTTGTTGACATGGACCACTCTTCTTTCAACACATTTATTACCTAGATTGTCCATATCTTGAAGCAAACAACTTTCAGTGATGGAAATCTGTTACAAATGTTTCTTAAGTAAAAAAAAATCAGTCAGAACTCAGAAATTCATCAGGTGCTGAAGGGGAAATTTTTTGTAATGTGAGTTTCACAGCACAGGTGGTAGGAGCTTCTTTACCCCAGCATTCTTGCACTTAAACTCATTTGTAGTCAGAACTAGCTTATCCCTACTGGCAGGCATATCAGTCATGGCCTTTGCTCCTTCCTTTACCTAAACAAATAGAAATTTGATGTCTGAGCTCTTCTTTTTGCTGAAAGTATATTTATAGGAAACTAAGTGACAGACTGCTGATGGAGGGCAGACCATTCACTGCCTTTGAGATGTTCAGGTTGTCAAAACAAAAGAAACACATTAGAGTATTGCACCTAGGAAAAGAAAACGATTGTGCAGAGCAACATTATACTATTAGATCCTGTGGCATTCCCAGAACAATGGCTAAAATCAGGTATCCACATGTCCTTTGTGTGGTTGACAACAGTTGTGAAAAAAACAGGACAGAAATACGCTCCTCCTAACACTACAGATGTAGCTTAGGGCTGGACAAATTGACTTCTAATGCAAATTGTCAGGTCCCCACAGATAGTGGGTTAGCTTACGCTAGCTGATGCTGCCTTCCCATTAAGCGAGAAGAAAAACCGACTAGTCAGCTTTCTTCCATTTCGGTCTCATTTCAGAAGAAGCATGTAAAATCATTTGCCTCTAACTTGCATGTCAGTTGGGACATGCAGGTGCAAACAAGAGTGCTGGGGTTGAGCCTTATCCCCTCCTACACAGACTCATTTACTTCTCTCACACTCCATGGAAGCCAGATTTGGATCTGTCTTCTTCTAGGACAGTGAGCAGTAATTCATAATAAAAACTATTAAGGGAGATATAGGGAAAAGTTAGATTAGACTTTTAATGAGATTCCAAAAAAGCAAAACCACATACCTTAAAGTGAATTACAGCATAAAGTGACTGACTGTGATCTTACATTCAACAGCAAAACCAGGGTAACTTTTAATGTCTGAAAATCTCCTGGTCTGCCTCTGAAAGTGGAAGAATGATTTTTTTTATTTAGAAATAAAGCAGCAAAGATGAGGAGAGATGATTAGACAGGAGAGAAGTCTCACCTCTGACATTGAGGGCAACTAAATATCCTTACTAAGAGACATCCTCTCAGTACCCTTATCGATCAAATGATTATGCATGATGAAATGTCACTGAAGAAAGCAGGGTTCAAGAAAGGATTGTATACCAGCAGGTGGCTTGGGTTTGTGGTTTGGTTTTTTTTTTCAATTCAACAATCCAGGTAGCTGGAGAACAATTATGAATCAATCAGCCTGGTTATGTCTCCTGAAAAGCATTATAGCCCCCTCAAGCTCTGCACAAAGACACTTCCATGGGCATCTGGCTCCCCAAGATTAAAGGACAAAACCAAATGAGCACAAAAGAGTCCCTGCCATTTCATAATCCAGAGCCTGCTGTCCTGCAAGAGCACCCTAGGAGCTGGATGCCGTCCAGTGCAGACAGCAAGTGCTGTGCATGCAAACCCAGGCTAAGGAGCTTGAATACAGAGAGAACACTAGGAAAGCAGAATCTGCTCTAATGTCACTGTTGCATGCCCAGCAATTTTCCCCCAGCAAAACAGATGTGAAAGACTAAATAGGGGAATATTTAAGTACCTAATTTGCATACCAAATCTTACTTATGTTCCTGGCCTCTGAGACTCTATTATTTTCCACTTTTTCCCACATCTCTAGTGAACTAGTCAACAGATCCCTGAAAATTTTAGCAGGCATCTCTAGCTGTTCCCACTCTGCTACTATTTGAACCAAAACAGGGAAACCTGACTCTTTGAGGCCAAATCTAATCCTTAGTCACATTGTCAGCCCACATGAACCCTTACTTATGGAAAGGACCATAATTCGTGGCAGACTTCCCACTTGGGCTAGGTCGGTGCTTGATTCACCTCAAATACACAAATCCTATCCCCCTCCACTGATCCCCTAGCTGGTGCTTTTGTCAGCAGATGTTAAGTCAGGGAGACATTTACAGGAAAGATGTTGCTCACACCCTTATAGGCACCACACCCTGGGCTGGGTTTCAGTTGCATTCCCTGCCCTCAGGCTCTTTGTGGAGGAGAAGGTACCTGATCCAGTTCCCACTCATGCAGCAGTTCCTGCCTTCCCCATTCTTCCCATAGCTCCAAAATTCTACCATTTGTCCTCTGACACCAGGACCAGTGGGCATGGGCAGTGGGTGAGGGTCCTCTTAGGGGGCTCAGGGTATTGGACTGACCTGCTGGTACCCTCCAGACCCTGACACAGGCAACAAAAACAAGGACAGTGTGCATAAAGGGGAGGCCTTGAAGGTGAGTGTGTGTGTGGGGGTGACTCAGGGGTGTGAAACATCCAGGGAGAGGCTGGGAAATGAAACAAAGAATTTAACAGATAGCTAAAATCACACAGGGCGTGTGCAAGAGAACTGGAGGAAACACCTGAATCGCACACAGCCCAGCTGTGACACCCTGAAGCTTTTGTTAGGAGCAACCAGCACTCCCTGTGGCGGGTACTTGACAGTCACCCAAAGGACAGTGACAGCAGCTTTTCTGGTCTGCAGGTTGTCAACTTACTCTGTTGATGATCACGGCAACCGGCAGAGCCCTGTTTGTACTTTACAGCAATATATAATTGGAGGAATTTTGGCACAGAGCACCTTTTATCCTACCAATATAGAAAAGCTAAAATTTACCTCCAAAACAAATAAATATTTTCTTCTGGTTCTTATTTAAATTAAAGTTTGAGATGAGAATATGCTTTGGCATTTGTGTGATTCTGGACAAATGAATCTATGAAAAAAAAACAAGCTTTGTAAGTCTGAAGTTCTGTTTCCTTTCTTGTGTCTGATTGACTAGAAAATTATTTCATAAAATAGGAGCTTAATTTCTGCTCATATAAAACCATACCTGTTCCTGAAGGAATGCCTTTATTCCTGTTGCCTATCTGAAAAGTCAGAATGCACTGCACTGCATGTAAAAATGATCTATACTTGCAGTTTAAGAAAACACTTTTTGAAATAGATCTAAATTAGGTTTAACCATCCCTCACACATCACAGCCTGAAGGAGCACCCTAGCAACAACCTTTAGCATTTTGCAAACATTTGCTACTAATTATAGGTTCTTAGAACACTAATATATGGCTCTGTGTTTTATGAAAGAGACCAAAAGCAGCCTCAAAGTAAGCCTTAGCCTTTAATTTAAACCAGTGCCATAAAAATTCTCAAATATACTTTGCAAAAGCTTCCTGAAACACTGCTCTGATTAATGGATCTGAAAACTTGTAAAAGCTCAGCTGTCAAGCATTAAAATGTGAAAGCTCATGTAGAGTAGCTAAATAAAAATCCTTCAAAACAGCTTTTCCCTGTACCTTAAGCAACAACAACACAATACAGCAGCATACAACAAAACTCCCAAGAACCATAGGAACTGCTCAATACTGATTCAAGGTCTTTCATACCTGCTTCCAGCAAGTGACTCAGGCCCCATGACAGGCTACTCTGCCAGATGAAGTCTTCCCACGCTTCTGATAAATCAGCCAGCCTTCCGTAACTCATTTGCTCACATTCCTGTCACAGTTGTCCTTTTTAGCCTAAAAGCTCCCCTATTACCGCTTGAGCTACTTATAGCCCTCAGGTGCTCTTGCATTTTTCTTGACCGCAAGCAGGATGCAGAATAAACAGGCACAGAAGAAACACTAGCTTCCCCAGCTTTCTGTTGCTTTTATTCTCATATCTTCTCACCTGAACAAGCAGCCAAGTCATATTCCAATGTATCTGCTCTAGAAACACGCTGCTTTGGCATTAAGTTTGGACAAGATGCCCTTTCAAGGTCAAGGTCCCTTTCAACCTCAACCATTCTGTAATTCGTGTTAGCTTTGCTTACTAATAGAAATTTAGCATGGACAGCCTTTTACTGGGAAGCAGAGCTGGGTAACCTCAGCCATAGGCCCCATGAAGATGTATTGACTGGAACCCTTCTGGCAAGAGACTCAGGAAGATGCAACATCTGTCCAAGATCAACTTTGGTCTAAAGGCAAAGTATCACATGAGAGGGACATCCTTAGCTGAGAAAAAAATAGTCCATATTTTGTCAATTGGTCTCTATTCGTCTGAGGGTTTGATGTTTTTCCCCTGCCCTTCTCACTCAGTAGTATTTAAAGTCTCCTAGATATTTTTTAGTGATTCAAATCTGCCACCATAACCTCTGTGGTACATTCTGAATTTTCTTCATGAAAGGCTAAGGAAGGTGTTATGAAACCATTTTGTTTGTGTTTAATGCAAGAACTGCATTGGCTTAGAAACTGCAAAATTAATAGGAGAGCAAAAGGACAGAAATTAGTAAAGGCACTGATCACTGGCACTGATCACTGGCACTGATTCTGAAACNACATATTCCAACGTATCTGCTCTAGAAACACACTCCTTTGGCATTAAGTTTGGACAGGATGCCCTCCAAAGGTCCCTTTTAACCTCAACCATTCTGTACTTTGTGTTAGCTTTGCTTACTAATAGAAATTTAGCATGGATAGTCTTTTACTGCGAAGCAGAGCTGGGCAACCTCAGCCATAGGCCCCATGAAGATGTATTGACTGGAACCCTTCTGGCAAGAGACTCAGGAAGATGCAACATCTGTCCAAGATCAACTTTGGCCTAAAGACAGAGTATCACATCAGAGGGACATCCTTAGCTGAGAAAAAAAAAGAGTCCATGTTTTGTCAATTGGTCTCTATTCGTATGAGGGTTTGATGTTTTTCCCCTGCCCTTCTCACTCAGTAGTATTTAAAGTCTCCTAGATATTTTTTAGTGATTCAAATCTGCCACCATAACCTCTGTGGTACATTCTGAATTTTCTTCATGAAAGGCTAAGGAAGGTGTTATGAAACCATTTTGTTTGTGTTTAATGCAAGAACTGCATTGGCTTAGAAACTGCAAAATTAATAGGAGAGCAAAAGGACAGAAATTAGTAAAGGCACTGATCACTGGCACTGATCACTGGCACTGATTCTGAAACACTTAAATGATTTTAAAAATGGCAATGTTCTTCTACTCACAGAAGGTGAAAATATAAGAAACATCAGGGAAGTAAAAAAAGTTCTGTTGTGTGCTGAGTGGAATCTCATTCCATTACCTTAACAATGAATTTCAGCATCACAGGTTTTTTAGTTCTCTGTGTGCTTAAAAGCAAAAAAAAAAAAAAAGTGGGATTTTTTTAGCATGTCGTGTATTGGGAAAGGAATGTTCTCATTAGAGGACCAGCTACTATGTTGCCTGCCTTGAGACTGAAGCCTGTTCGTACTACTGCGAAACTATTTCTATAATACACAAAACTACTCCTGAGTTTCCCTGGGTCTGATGGTTGATTTGCTGCTGAATATCTAGCATTTCTCCTACGATTTCTGTCAGTCAATATCGACCTGTCAAACCACAGTGCTTCTAATATGCTATGGAAAGGAGTGATTAAGTCCTTTATCTCCCACACCAAAGTACCATGTGGGACAGCACTGCCCTAGCTACTTAAAAAAGCCCAGTATCTGTGCTGTGTGAATGGAAGATTGGTGGACAAGAAGAAAGGACAACATAGAGACCCAAATTTTGATACGCACATAAGGAAAAGGCCTGGCTTTGGTTCAATGTTTTGGCAAGGTACCAAACATGTAACTGCTTGATGATTGTGCTGCTCTGTCTTCTAATTTTCTTTGGAGGATTTTGTTACCTATAGATATGAAGCAATACAAACTCCTGCTGTATCTGAGCTTCTCCCAGGCACAAACCTCCCGCCCCACCTTGGCTCTGAGTTTTCTGGGGCTGTGCAAAAATCTGAACTCCAAGTGCTGCAGTTCTGATTAGCCCTCAGCTAAGTCTAGCATTAGCTTTGGATTCTCTGATGTCTGTGTTATCATAAGATCACATAGATATTGAATTAAAAAATGATGAGTTTGCACAATTTGATAGTGATGGCAAAATAATAAGTTTTTCCTCATGCTTCAGGAAAAATTAAAAAAATGTTCTGAAGAAAACAGGCTTCCACCCAAAGGCATCTCATCTCAAAATCAAATTATAGTCTTTTATGAAACAAAAAGTATGCTTTTAAACGGCACGTATTTTTGCTTCTACAGAATATCACTAAACTGGCACATATGTTATACAACAAAAGTTTCTCACTGAAGCGTTTAGAAATTATTTGGATTCTTAACCTTCTGAAAAATGAGTGATAAACTCAGTCACCTTTGTGACAAACAGGAAAGTGACCTTTTTAACAGAGATCACTTATTGCATCATTAGATGAAGCCTGAGGTGACACAGCCATTGCAAGATTAAACTACCCAGCTAGAAACATGAAAAAAGATGTAGTTTGCCATTAGATCTGAATTTAATAATAATGGGATCATTTAGCAGCTTCATTATTTAAAATATACCTCATGGCACTTATTCTTGGAGACAGACTAGTAATTCTTCTAAGTTTTGGCTTTCAGAGGTTAAAGCAAAAGCAGAGTTTCTGTTACCCCGTCTGCTCTGTTGTTTATGCACATGGCATCTTTCAGTTTGCAATGAACTGTTTCCTTCTCTGATATTCTCCATCCTCTGTATATAGGAAAACAGTGCTTCCAAACAGTCTCGGTCAATATTCAATCTGTGAAGCTTCCTGTTATTTGTACCTATTTAGAAGTCTCTTCTAGTGTTTCCAGGGGCTTCTCTTAATTAACCCAGTCCCGAGCCTCAATCAGCAGGAAGGAGCAGCATGTGTTTTCTTGCTATGACTCATGTGTGATTGGTTCTACAGATGACATTAAGACGGGGAATACAGAAGCTCATAAGGCTGGAGTTAACTGCAAAGCAGGCAGGTGCTATTAAAGTAGTGGGAGCAAGAGTCAATAGAGATAAGGTACTAATGGCTGCAACACACCCCAAGGAGGGAATAAAAATAAACAGCTCACAAGAGATGGGAGATAAAAACAAGTAAATACACTGAATTATTTAAAGGGAATTGATTTCCACCTCATCTCTTTCTTACTGTTCTAAGTTTTAGAGTTGTTTTTTCTCCAAGAGGCAACCGAGTCTTGTTAGTGTAATGCTGAAGGTAAAGGAAGACAGCAGAAGTGCTTCTGTTTGAAACAATTGATTGCTCTGTTCTCTTACAGCCAACAAGACAGGGCTTAGGGTACAAATCGGGACTCATATGTGTTTTCCAAGTACAAGTTTTCAGTGTCATTCTTGTTATAGAAAAGATGACATTTCACCGCCTCATAGAAGTGAAATGCTATTGGTTTAAGGAGGTGAATTGCTGCAAGCCTGAGAACAGCATGAAACAGTGGCATCTGCTACCTATTGCTGGGTCTAATTACATCCATTACCATGTTCTTTTTGTTTTCTTTTACAAAAAGTTTATACTTTAAGAAGGAGCAGTGGGGTCAGCAGATGACTCATGTAAATGCTCTGCAGTGAGGTGTATGGCATACCTTGAATACTTTAAATGTCAAAAGATCTACTGTTTTATTTGTACAGCAGTTTTAATAAGTATTTTAGAACTCTGTGGAAACGTAGCCCCAAAGCAAGGTCATCTCTCCTAATTTTGGTATCTGCAGAGTTGGCATGTTCCATAAGCCCCAAAGAATTACATGGCATCCAATGTCACCAGTGTGATCCATCTAAGGCATCATAATGTTTTGTGGTTCAATTTGCATAATTGGCTCTGTGAGTCACCTCTAAGATATTTTGAAAAGGAAAGAGTCAGATGAAGTTGAGAAGCAAAACACATTAATCCCACATTAATGGCCTCAAGCTCCACCAGGGGAGATTTAGGCTAGACATTAGGAGGAAGTTTTTCACACAAAGAGTCATTGGGCATTAGAACAAGCTGCCCAGGGAGGTGGTTGATTCACCTTCCCTGGAGGTGTTTAAGGCACAGGTAGATGAGGTCCTGAGGGACATGGTTTAATGTTTGATAGGAACGGTTGGACTCAATGATCCAATGGGTCTCTTCCAACCTGGTGATTCTATGATTCTATGATTCACAGAGGTTCGATACTAGCAGTCAGCAATTAGGTAAGGAATTAAAACTAGAGAACCCCAACATTTGTACCTATGTAAGAATGGGCAGAGGAATACATTATTGGTAATACCTACCTGGCTTAATGAGTGGTTAAAACCAGCAGATGGATGAAGATCCTAAGATACCACAAGACAAACCTTCCAGTGAGTGTAAGAAAACAAATGCACAAAAGCTTACAATTTTGGGGTTTTTTTTATTTTACTGGGCAAAAGTTAGCTGTAAATAAACATATCTTGGTCAGAATTTTCCCCTTAGGAAAATATTTGTTCAGAGGAAATATTTTACAAAAAATCTGTTCTAAAGCTTTTTTTTCCCTGGGGGTGGGGAGAGGAGTACTTTTTTTCAGCATCCATAAAAGGGAATCAAATGATCTGGTAGTCAGGTTTTGTGAAGCAAACATGTTAGTTCTACTAGTTAGAGTATAAGGTTGCTTTTTTTTCACTGTAGAAGTTATTTCATATAACAATATTGACAGGAGGTGTGATGGTTTGAGTCAAAACTCTCCCCCAAACCCTCACAGCGTTCACAGCCCCTCTCCCTTCCCCCAGTCCTGCTGTACAAACCCAGGGAAGATAAGGAGGAGAAAGAGAGACTGAGAATACTGAAAACAAAGCAGGCTGAAACTAAGTGATTATATATAATGTATTAACACTAATATGCAACTAAAACACTACATATACAATAATCAGAGAATAAGAGCCCCCCAGAACATCCCATGCCCCGTAGGGAAGCAATCAGAGATTCCGAGAGAGA
>WAAB01019057.1:482578-499658 GCA_013389865.1 Piaya cayana
AAGAAATAGAGAAAAATGCATTAGCAACATCAATGGTAGCAAACCATTCTGCTAGCTTGGACTCCAACTCATATTGGAGCTCTAAGTGGATAACCTGAGAAATAATGTCCATGGTTAAATCCACCCCTCGGTCTCACGCCCATCTATAGGCAGCATCTCTGCCCTGATGGCCTGAAGCAAGAAAACATCTCAAAAAGAAAGAAAACTTGCATTTTTTTCTACCTGTTGGAAAACTTAAGATGTCAATACTTCAGGTGATGTCACTAAGAGACATTATTATAGTCCAAGTGATTTACTATGACTTTCAAGTATTGTGATAATTGACTTCTCTCTATGTTAACTAATTGATATGTCTAAATAAAAAATGAGAAATATATTAATTCTCAGAAATCTGCTCTATTTCCAAGCTAAACCGAACTAATCACAATAGGATGAGGACTTGAAAGTAAGGCACATCTGGGAAAAAAAACAGTTGAAAGCTGTATATAGGAAAGTATATATATCTCCAATCTTTGAAGGTCTCCTCTAACAACATTTCAGCTATGATACACACTTGTCAGTACCAGCAGAGAAACATGCTTTTACATGATCTGTTACTATCTTAAATTTTATGAAGTCTTTGTTGTTGGTAACTCAGAAGGCTGGACCACTCATCTATGCACACTCAGTAATTCCCGCATAGGTAATACCCATGAGGATCCATTGCCCTTTTTGGGCCTCAGCGCACCAGAACCCAATACAAAGTCTCCACAGTGGAGAACTATATCAATGTGGGTTTTCCAGACTGGATGGTCTCACTCCAGGAGTTGTAGTAAATGGCTCAGCGTCCAAGTGGAGACTGGTGATGAGTGGCATTCCACATTGGTACCAGGGCTGTTTAGCATCTTTGTCAGTGAAATGGAGAGTGGGATTGAGTGCAACTTCAACAAGTCTGTGGACAACACCAAGCTGTGTGATGCAGTCAGTACACTGGAGGGAAGGGATTCCATCCAGAGGGACCTTGACATGCTTGAGGACCTGGCCTGTACAAACATCTTGAAGTTGAACAGGGCCAAGTGCAAGGTCCTCCATATGCATGAGGGCAACCTCAAGCACAAATACAGGCTGGGTGGAGGATGGATTGAGAGCAGCCCTGAGGAGAAGGACTTGGGGATGCTTGTTGATGAAAAGTTCACTATGACTCAGCAATGTGTACTTGCAGCTCATAAAGCCAGCTGTATACTGGGCTGCATCAAAAGGAGCATTACCAGCAGGTTGAGGGAAGTGATTATCCCCCTGTACTCCACTCTCATGAGACTCTGGCTGGGGTACTGCATCTAGCTCTGAGGCCTCCAGTATAAGGTCACAGATCTGTTAGAGCAAGTCCAGAGGAGTTCTATGAAGATGGTCAGAGGGCTGGAATGCTTCTCCTCTGAAGAAAAGCTGAGAGAATTGGGGTTGTTCTGCCTGGAGAACAGAAGGCTATGAGGGCACTTTATAGCTGCCTTCCAGCACCTAAAGGGAGCCTACAAGAAAGCTGGAGATGGGCTTTTTACAAGAGCATACAGTGATAGGACCAGAGGGTTTTAAGCTCAAAGAAGGTAGATTTAGATTAGACATAAGGAAGAAATTTTTCACTGTGAGAGTGGTGAGGCACTGGCACAGGTTGCCCAGCGAAGTCATGGATGCCCCATCCCTGGAGGTGTTCAAGGCCAAGCTGAATGAGGCTATGAGCAACCTATCTATTGGAAGGTGTCCATGCTCATGGTAAGGGAGTTAGGACTACATAATCTTTAAGGTTATTTTCAACACTATCCATTATTTGATTCTCTGATTTAAACAATTTGACATGTTACATTCCTGAATAAACAGCTAATCATCAGTGTTTAGTCTCCCTTTGCTAGGTGAACTTAAAATAAATGACAATATGAAAACTTGCATGTAAAATTAATCTTCTGTAGTTTTCCCTTCAGTTCTAGAGGCAGCTAAAAAGATGCATTTGTTCCCCTGTGAGGTACCACATCAAACAATAAATCTGCAACTCTCCCATGTCTCACTTGATATGAATCAGAGGTTTCCATTAGCTTCAATCCCATGACTCAGAGATGCCATCTGCAAGCGGATGTCTATGACAACTTTTTCTAAGCTGTAGCAAATCATAAAGGAAAGCTGAATATAGAAGTAAAAGGTTTCAAAATATAAGTGAGGTAAACATGCATGAGTACTTTTTCAAAACAGCAGGACAGGTGAACAGAAGAAATAACCTTTTCTGTATGTCCTCTATGGATGTCATTTTCCTTCTCTGCACTTTCCTTTCATATCATAGTTAGATTTACAGAATGAGGCCAGCTGGATTATATAAAGTCTTTTTGGTGTTAACTCCTCATGCGTCTTTGTCTTAGCCTCAGTCATACAGAGCACTGGCTCAATCCATTGCAAGATGCTGCATGTGGTGTTTTGTTTCTTTAAAGCTACGAGGCTCATGCAGGAACCAGCTGGAAACCCAGAAACTACAAGAGTTCCTAGGTGCTGGACAACCCCCAAAATAATATATGTTAAAGCAGTGTGATGAAAATACATCTTTATTTAAAAGTCCTAAAGAAACAGCATCTTTTCAGTACAGCTATTGCTCACTCACTTGCACTTTCTTCAAGTCTTCATCAGATGCCCTGAGTAAAGCCTGTCATATAGAAGAACAAATTTTTAAAAAATTCAGGTGAAAACTTCCTGCAGCTAATTCCTCGAAGTGCTCATACTTCCAGAACTCTTCAACCCACACTCTGGACCTTACTTTATTAAAGAGGAATTGCTACTTCTTTTGCTGCAATGTGTATCATCTCTTCCAGGGGGTCACAAAGATCAAGAACTCATGCAGCTCAGACACCTCCAGCATGCAAGAGGAACCCAGACAAAATAGAACACCAGGAGGAGATTGGATAGTGATAAATCTGAGAAAATTTAGCTAAAATACAAAGAGATGATTAAACATGGAAACAAGCACATACTCATACATTATATGAATTTGCAATGTGAGACGGCCAAAACAACACAGTTTCAGAGTGTTTAGTGCTTAGACAATATGGTATAGAGTGAGGAAGCAATAGGAGTAATTTCTCAGGTAGATTCCCATTCTCCAGTGAGCTCCAGACAAATGGGCTGCTCTGTGGGGAATCCTACTGAATCAGTTAGGACTATATGCTCATACCAATATCTGCCTCCATAGACCTTACCGGTAACATGTTTTCTGCAGAGCCACCCATGGTGCAAAGTATTAAGAGACGCAGAAATAACCCAACTGAATGGATTTCAGAAAAAAAAATGTAACTGTATATTTATACATAAAGTATGCAATGACAAAAATGAAACTAAACAAAACCTAGGAACACATTCTCAGAGGTATACATTGCCACATCTTCACAGAGGCAAGACAGCTAAGACATAATGTAAATGCTCTTCTTTCTATAATAGCAAAGGTGTTCAGAGCAGATGTGGCAAACTATAAAACAGGTAGAAAAAGAGCTGAAAAAATCAAAGAAAAAAATAAAAGAAAATCAAAGAAAGGTTCAAATGAAATTTAAAAAGGCTATAAAGTGATGAACAAAAATGTGACCCTAGAAACAGGTGCTAAAGGTCAAATCTTTGAAAATGTTGCAGATGGAGAATAATCTTACAAACGCAGTATCACAGACTGAATTAAAAATAAGATCCCTTTGTAATTTCTCTGAACCTCTCAGAATCCCTCTGGATTTGGGAAATAAAGTTGTCCAATGCCATGTATCGAATAGAGAAAGCCACAGAACAATCTTCCTCGTGGTCACAACAAAGAGCCACTGGACAGGAGGACCTGTTACACAACATGGTCTCTAATGGAAGGAGCCGTTAGTTTTAAAGAAAAAAAATAAATCACTTTAAATGTCAAATGGAAGTAAGTGAATAAAATTTAGATGAGGTTAAATAAAAAAATTGAGATCAATAGATTTTAGAAAAATAAAACTAGTGCAATCATCCTGTGCAAAAAAAAAAAAAAAAAAAANAAAAAAAAAAAAGTCTACTAGATTTATGACCTGAGCATATTAGAAACATACTGAGTTACACTTGTCTTGAACCAATATTTCCCCTCCCTTGCCCCTTGTGCACCACTGGCAAAATGTTTAAAACAGTGGTAAACTTCTGAGCAGAGTGTTGTCGTTCATAAAAAATCCAACAATAAATTGGCATTCTCTTTAAACAAGTCATAACAGCTACTAACAGAGAATAAAAGTCATAAAATAAGCAAAGGCAAAAACATCTGCAAATGTCTTTCTGTGTTGCAATGCCTTTTCAAGAAGTGCCTAGGCTAGACTGAAGACCAATGTGATAACATTCATTTAGAGACTTGTCAAACTGCTCACTGCACATCTGAGACCAAACTCACCCAGACTCTGAGGTTAGGCAGTTCTGAGACTAGTTGCTGGTACATCATAATGTTTCATTCTGGCGCACATAAAAATCAGGTACTTAAACAACTACTTTACCATATGTTTAATCCCAATGTAAAATAATGACAACAGCTGTGCAATAGATAGAAATGACAACTTTAACCAGCCACAGGCAGCTGAGAGTTTGAATTATGGGAAACATCCAATTGGAACTGGTTGATGAGAGCAAAACTCTTTACCAGTGAAAGGTCTCTGGTGTTAATTTCAGGATTTCAGAAACAACATGCCTAGAAGTGATGTGATATTTGGACTAGAAGCTAATACAGTACATTGGGGAAAAGAGATATAACAGCATTTACATGATCAACAGGTGCATATATGGAACAGTTTAACCGAAAGTCATGAAGGCTCCTGAACACCAGATAAAGATATTTGTGGGAGCATCAAATTGAAATCTCACCTTGTTTGTCTACTGTTTTTTCCAAGAGGAAAAAGTAAATAAAACCATAACTACTCTGGTATTTTTTCTCCTTTAGTATGCATCATCATCATGCACATGCTTTTCCCCTATTTCCTCTGGAGCTTGATTAAAGAATCTGAAATTTTTTTATAAATCTGGCTCTAGTCAGTGATAATTGCTTGTGAAGTTCATTGTTTAGGAGTAAGGTAATCATCAAATTCCATCAGAAATAAGCACCCTCCAAAACGCATATGAAATTGAGTTAAAATTGTTCTAACTTCCTGGGAACCTAGCAGAGACATCTATTCATCTCCCATTCCCTTAGAGAGGCATTCACAGAAAACAGACTATTTCAAAGTTCACAAGAGTCTTCTCTTAGCACTGTGCTGCAGGTTTGGACTCTGATATTGTGCTTTTCTTCACCTCCCAGATCCCACTGGGATCTTGAGCAGCCACAGGTTGTAGTCAAGAAAGGACTCAGTACTAGCATCTCGAACATCCATTAATTGGGACAAAAGAAGTTTTGTGACTTGATTACCAAGCAACATATTTTTTTTGTCTGTGCATCTAATTCATACTTTTGGTTAGAAAAGTTTAAAAGTCCAGCTGTCTTTCCTGGGGTTATAAATACATTCCCTAAAATAAAACATGCTTTCCTGTCACATGGAGTAGTGTGAAGGCTTGCGATATTGAGCACTAGGTTGGAGATGAGAATTCCAAGACCTCAAACTTCTGCTAGTCTGGCTACCTCATTCCTACTTTTCTTATTATTATTCCTCAATCATAAGATGGGAAACCACAGTTTGAGCCTGAGACTTCATGTGATTAGGAATGTTAATAGGGTTAAGCCTATTAACAAAGTCAGACCCTGACTTTGTATTGCATGCTGAGGATGCTAGTCATCAGTTTTACATGCAGCATAAAATTATACGTATCTGCAACCAGTAGGTCATTTGTCCAGCCATCAGCAGGACATGCTGCACACATGGACATTCCTTGTATGAGACTGTGCATGCAAAATGCTATGTATTTTTAAATACTGAAATAAAACAATAAAGTATTAATAATAAACCATAGGACCTATATTGTATAAATTATCAATACACACAAAATACTTCATAATAGTTAATATGTTGCATGTCATATTACACTGATGTCATAAGTGCAATTTTTATAATTGTAGCTGCATGTTTTGTGGGTTTTTTTCAGATCATGGTAACATTTCATGAGCTTGTAATTATAAAACCAAATAGAATATAGTCTGTCCATGCTCTAGACAGTCCTTATAAGATTATTCTCTATTAAAAATCATGAAAATATACACAGTACTAANCCCTTACAAGATTATTCTCTTTAAGAGGAAATATTAAAAATCTGTCATGAAAATATACACAGTACTAAGTAATTAATAAATGTCTGAACAGACAGAGGTGTAGGAGTATTTAATGGATTGGGTTTTTTGCACAGCTAATGCTTCTTGCCTCCAAAGCACAGCAATCCATAACTGGAAAATATATGGTGAGTTGGTGGTAGTGGTAGAGTTTGAAAGGGGAAGTTGGTTGCTCTTATTTTTGCAGAGGAGATGCGTTATTAAATTAGAATCCTTAGCAATACCTGAGAACTATTCCAATACAATGGGTAGATTGATAAACCAGTTAACTGCATTTGAAACCTAATCTTCACATCTGCTTTATTCTGAATTGTTAGCTGTGAGATAAAGCTTTGGAATAGTGATTACAGAGAGTTTATGACAAAACCAGGTTATTCTGCTGGTAGTTATCATAAAACCACGTACCATGCCTGCTACTTTAACTTTGGTTAGTGCATCTTACATTTGGTAATGCACTTTCCAGATGTCATTACTGTCAGTTCATTTGTTCTTTCCTCAGTTCCTCCACTCTGGCCCTGTCTGAATGGTTCATTTTTCAATATTGTCAGAGGACTTCTAGTACTTCAAAAGTATGCATACCTCATACGCTCTCTATAGCTGCTGCTACAGTTGTTCCCAGAGTCATATAGTAGTAGGAGATGCACACAAACCTTTGTTCTGTGTGGCACAGGGCTCTGTTACCCTGACCAGCAAAGCAACCCAGATCATTTCATTCAGTAACATTGACTCAGCCTAATTTACAGCCGCTTTCCTCTCCAGCGGTAGGCAAGATAGAGAGGCAAGCTGCAACACTGAGGAAGCAGTCAGCTTTCAGTCTTGGAAGGTGCTCGTATGAACAGTTGAGAAGTTAAAGCAAAATCCCATGAAAATGTATGGTTTTGAGCAGAATCTGATGTGGCCACCTATAAGGTGGTTCAGCCACAGAGCTACAGCAATTGCGACACTTATGCACAGCTCACAGCATTATCAGCATTCGATCTCTGTTAACATTTCTTTTAACTGGCAGTGCCCACTGTCAGAAAAGCACAGCACTGGCCTGTTGCCACAAAGTTGCTTCAGGTCCTAAGATTTCACTGAAAAGCCAAGTTCCTAATGTCTGTATTTACCGGAATAACTTTCTAAANACACAACCATGTAATTATGTGCTGGCAGTTATTCCAGAGTATTTTAAGTACGAGGAAATGTGGGAACAACATAAAATAAATAGCATAATATGAAAGAATAATAATACAAATCACAGAGTACATTTTTCATGTTCACTATGTGAAAATTCTGCAGGTTTAAGTTTAGCTGAAACTGTTGCAAAATCTTCATTTTAACTGATCTGGAGCACCATCAAGAATTATATGTCCTGTTACAGACCATAAGACAAGGTGAGACAAATGATGTAAAGTCCAGATATTATTCTCATCTGTGATTCTTCGTTATTGCTTTTCATCTCCTACCCTATCAGATACAAAGGGTTTGTTCTAGCCAAGCAGAAGTTGTCTTTTCCCACAGCCTGCACTACTTGGGTGGAGATTATAGTGTCCTTGCTAAGTAGGCTGAACTCTAGGGATTTATTCGAAGTTCACCAAAGTTTTTCAAGAGGACATCACCTCATGTTGGAGATGTTTCCAGAGTCCTGCAGCAGCATGTGGTAAGAGAGTCTCAGACAACTGCTTTTTGATCTTCTAAGTATGGTTTGAAACAAACTGATTTTCTTACAGAACCTAAGTCATCTGAATTTACAGTATTCTCAGTAATTATACTTGTGGTCAACTTTTTAAAAACTTGAGCTTGTAAGAAAACTGAACAAGTTACAATATCAGTAACTATATTTAAATTTGGTGGAAGAACAAGTACTTCAGAAAAAGAGGAAACTGTCATAACAGTTGCTTAAAGAACCTTTGATTTGTTGCCATCTCTTGAAACATGACACACAACTGTAATTAATGATGGAAGAAGCTTGAAATTTTGCAAAATGCTTTTCCATGCTTTTGATCATGTGAAAATCCTGCTCTAAGACTCACCAGTATCCTTCCCCACACACCATACAGCACTGCAAAATAGGGGCTGATGTCCTTCCTTTTGTTATCACTTTTTCCTCCACTCTTTGCAATATATTCTCTAGACCAAAATCAAACCCTGACTCTTGCCAGCCCTAACAAGCATAATCTTTGGAGCAATTTAAAAATCAGAACATCTGTGAAAGATAGCTTAGTGGGACTGGGATCATGAGGCACAAAGTTGAAAGAAATCTTCAGCTAATTCAGCTCATCAGCATGTCTGATACCAACCATCTTTAAAAACAAAAACAAAAAACAAAGGCAGAGAGAGATTTGAAATACTTGAAATACTAGAATTTAAAGAAAAAGTATAGCCTGGAACTTGTAGTGAGGTATTCAGCCTTAACATTAAATTTGATCATAACAGTTGTTATGAGGATTTGTCTTTCTTTAATTTAATTACTTCCAACTAGACACTACAAGATATAAGAAAATGACCAGAATTGTCTGATTTATTCTCTCTTCCTCTCGCTGCTGTGTTTTATTAGTGGTATTTTACCAGTGGAGAAATTCAAACTAAGGGCTTGTGGCAGGGTTTCATATTTAGAAGAAAGGAAGAACAGTGTTAGCTGAAGAGGAGGCTTCTGCATGTTTAAAACTGCTCAGAGAGATGCAGAAGGAATGAAGGAGTTCACTCTGACACTAAGGTACATTCATGCTGGAGGACTTATAACCAGTCCTGTTTCTCATGCCAACTTGAAAGGAGCTGATGAATGGCAGTGAAGCACTGCACTAACCAGGATTTATCTCATAGCATCATGACATATCAGAACAGAAAGATAGACTGGCTCTTGTGCGTATTACAGTGCCAAACACCACAGACAAGCTGAGTAAACAGGGACAGGCTAAGGATTTCTGGAGATAAAGGTTTTTCTCCCACAACTTGTAGCATAAGAGTAGAGTTGATCCAGAGCTGCTTCAGCTGCAAAATCTCCTGCATCTGCTATTCAGCCACTCTTAATGTACTTAACAGGCTGCTTTGCAAAATTTCCATCACAAGCTATGATAAAATCACACTCCTTGGTACAAAACCAAACAAAAGTCACCAAGTTATCAAAGAAGTTACGACCTCTGCATCTGCTTCTGGTACTATGATAGCTACTTATTTTCTTTATACTCTTTACTTTCCCCTCACTCAAACAGAGAGACCCAGGCAAAGAGTGACTATCCTTTGAACCTGGGAAGGGGAGCAGAAGGCAAAAAAAGTTACATTTATAAAGAACTCTTAAAAAAAATTACAAAGGTACTTTATTTCCCTTTGAGATTCCACAGGTGATTTGTACACCCTAAAAAGACAAGAAAGCAAGTTACATTTTCTTTTGCTTATTCTAATTATTCTTATTCTAAAGCTCCACCAGGGGAGATTTAGTCTGGACATTAGGAAAAAGTTTTTCACAGAAAGGGTCATTGGGCACTGGAACAGGCTGCCCAGGGAGGTGGTTGATTCACCTTCCCTGGAGGTGTTTAAGGCACGGGTGAACAAGGCGCTGAGGGGCACGTTTTAGTGCTTGATAGGAACAGTTGGACTCGATGATCCAGTGGGTCTCTTCCAACCTGGTTGTTCTATGATTCTATGAAATAGCACATGTCAGAGAAATGCCTGAACATGTCTTAAAATGGCATAACTAAAATACACAGTAAAAATATCTTATTTGGCTGTTGACTTTTTAATTTTACTACATTTACTTTAATCTTTCTATTTCCAACATGAACAGCTCTGACTTTTTCATTTATGCAAGGTGGTTATACATTATTAAGGTATGACTTGTTATGCTTTTCATTGTTTTATCAAACCTAAAGCACATAAATCTTCATGCTAAAGGTGAGAAATGCATTTTTATTTTCCACAGCTAGGCATTGTCTCAGCACATATTTCTCTAGAACCCAAACAAGAATCTAGTAGCACCTTGAACTCTGTGTGGAGGATACGCAGTGCAGATCAAAACAGGGAAAGGCACAGATGGAGATGGTCCTTTATGTATACATGGTACTAACCAAACATGGACTTTAAGCAGCTCATTCAATTTGCTCAGTGCCCTTAAAATAAAAAGCAGCTCTAGATGCAGCATCCAAGTTACAGGCAATGATTCAAAGATGCTCAGACTGTGGATTATGTTCAACCCTTTTGCAGGGAAAGTAAGACGTGAAATACTGTTTCTTGGAAAAGAAGAAGTCAGAGCACATTGATTGTTGAATTAAAGAGCTAAGTTTGGGAGACTGAGAAAGCAAACCTTAACATTAGTGCCATGATAGAGTAGTAGTCTGAATTACATATGCCTAAAGAGCAACTGTACTATGTCAGGGACATGGGGAAACAAATGTATCAAAGAACTATATGGACAACCGCTTCTGCAATCACGGAATCACAGAATCACCGGGTTGGAAGAGACCCACTGGATCATCGAGTCCAACCATTCCTATCAAACACTAAACCATGTCCCTCAGGACCCCGTCCACCCATAACTTAAACACCTCCAGGGAAGGCGAATCAACCACCTCCCTGGGCAGCATATTCCAGTGCCTAATGACCCTTTCCGTAAAAAACTTCTTCCTAATCTCCAACCAAGAGAAACTGAAAATCAGACTCCTGGAAAGCTGAGAAATCATTTTGAACCAAATGAATAATGTAAGTACTGCAAACTAGTTACTGAAGCTAATCTTCTGATAAAAATGTAATGTCCTACTACACCTCTTGAAGGCTTTATCTCTTTGCTAAGTGAGATGCACACAGACACAGAAAGGGAATTCATCTTCTCAAACTACAGTTGTGTAAACCTGAATTGGCCAGATCCTACATAAATGCTAGAGTGGAACCAAATTGCACAGGGTTTTATCTGCAGGACAAGGCTGGGCCATCTACACTAAGTTGATATGAATCATCCTGCTCCACTGCATGCTCGAGGAGCCTGTACAAGCAGGTGAGATCCATGATATAGATAACTCAAAGTGGTGAGGAAGACTTGCACCATTACATCCTACTAATCTACACAGTAATTTAGTGGCATCATCTGTATTAGAAGCCAGAATATGCAGGACCTTTTGTTTTCCTTTTCAGGGCCACAAGCCAGCTCACATCCCAGCCAGGAAGCGTAGCTGTCAGTTACAGAAAGACAGAATTATAGCTGGCTTAAAATAACAACCCCCTCCTCTCAGGAGCTGGTACAGCATCATTCCCCACTCAAAAGCTGTTCACTAGCTTTGTGAAAAGAGCAAGGACTAGATGAACTTCTACAAGACAGTTTAAATTATTTAATGCTTTGCTAGCTTTTATAAGAGAAAACACAGCGGAATTGCGGAAATTCTGGAAGGGTTTTGCCATACGATTCAGGTTGGGGATAAGCAAAAGGAAAAGCTCTTCTTTAAAGATGCCTCTTGTTCCTTTCTGCTGTGATAACTGTGTCAGCTGAAATCAAGTTAGGAACATATGATCTAGCTCCCCACAGCTCGAGATGTACAGATCTGAGAGTTTCATTGGCAGTTGTGGAGCTAAATTACTCCTACAAAATCAGGAACTAGGTTCATGTTATTCTGAAACAGACTTCTGTTTGGAGATATCTTTCATCTATAATTCTCAAGGTAAAAAATAAATAAAGGGACGAGACAATCTTGCCCCTAAGAAACATCTCAACCCATTTCTTCAATCCTTTCTTCATAACTTACTGCAAGTCTGAATTTCTTTTAGGATTAAAGAAATTAATAAGAGAAAAAAACATTATATTTCAGTATGTCTACCTTTTGCTCCTGCCTCCACTCTGTGCTCCAGTGAAAGGCATGGGAGAAACCAAATAACTGTTCTTCCTCCTCTGCTCCCTGGAAGGCAGGGAACACTTGCTTCATGAGAGTATTTTTTATAAAACAATGGTCACTAATCATGCACCATGCTCCATGGAAACATCAATGGAACTCATTCCTGGACCCTCGCCTAAAGCTGAGGGTTAGCTCAGTTTTTTTGAGTTTGTTCTCATTTTGTCCAAAATAGCCTACACATCTCTGGTACTGCTCTGCCGGCCTGTCAAGAGCTGAGCTCTCCAACTCCTTTTCAAACAAGATACCAAGCAGCCATGAAATGGTAATGACTTTCAGTATTTGACCCAGTAACCTACAGGAGGAATGCAGGTAAAACTTCGTTGACTAATGCTGCATTATGTAAAGCCAGGATCAGATAAGCGCTGGTATTTTTTTCTATGCTTGCCATGATGAATAAAAGCACACAAAGCTTTATTTCAAGATATAAATGAGGTTGGGCTGAACAATCCCTGTAGCTCTTTTAAAAATTACACAGTTGGAAAAGAATTGTCAATCAATTTTATAGAGAACAATGAATGCTAAACCTCATTCAAGACTGTTTCTGTACTGGTCTTATTTTCTTAGCATAGAGCGCATTATTGTGATCCACATATCAGATTGTATCATTATGCCCTGTTCTTTGAATGATTTCATCTTTAATGCACAAAGCCTCAAGAGAATCCTGAAAAATCTTTTCAATTTGTTGATCTGAAAGAGTGTTTGAAAACTGGAGAAGCCTAGTTATTTTATACCCTTGACTTCATTATTTTTACAAAGTACAGCTACATGTGTTCCATTTTAACCAATAAGCAGGCCCCTGAAAAGTATAAATATGCCACTCAGTATGCAGGGCTTTTTCCCCTGTCTGCAACAAGATGTTCTGCCAACTAATTCACATTTGCATGACATTGTAATATTTCCATTAGCTTGACTGATAAAAGTTTTGAGAGTCTGAACATGTTGGCAACCTTTAACATTTTTTTAAGAAGCATTTACTTCTTCTTGAGGAGGGAAGAAAGAAAAGAACAACTATGTCAGACTAAAGGACTGAAACAAATTCTCATGACTTAGAAAAATGAGAATTCTAGTTTAATTAGCTTCTAACATTTGTTCTTGGTAGGAAAGCAATTCCATTTTTAATCATACTGCTATTAAACGTTTAGAGGAAATCAATATTACACATGAAAGGGACATCCTGGAGAAGTTGGGCATAAAGCCAGAAGCATCAGTCACACTCATGACTGTGTGTAGTCCAGAACTCTTATCCAGTAATACAAGATAGTAGTCAAACCCTAAAAGCAGCCAAAGGCCAGAGGGACAAGATACAGGATAGTAAAGAAACAACCCTGAGTAATTCCTGCTTTATAAATACTGTCATACCTTGCCCGTAGAAATCCTACCTTGAATGGGCAAACAGGGTCCATCAAAACTTTACTCCCTCAAAGGGCCAAGGAAACACATGGGACACAGGAGACAAATAAATAGATACGACCAATACCTCACACTGAAAGTAAGCGGGTAATCAGGTTGCTAAAGCCTGGGGGTCAAAGAAATCTCACAGGGTCACAGACTTCAAAGGGAGAAGTACTATTCTGTTTGCCTCCTTAGACACCCGTATGAAATTCAAGCCCTCCTCATCTCACCTGAGAGAGGGTCACAAATCTTGGAAAAATTACCTATCATTTTCCTCCTTTACATTAAAAAAAAAGGTAAACTGAAATGCAAAGATTGAAAATAATAAATTTTGAACAAGAATATAAGAGAAGGACCCAGGCAGAGAACACCAAAGCCTCCATTCTCCTCACTCACATCTCTATACACCCTGCTGGTGAGAGTGAGGGGGGAAAGGAATACAACTTCTAATGCTCCTGTTGTTGTCAGATAACACTCCTGCATACCTTAATGCACTGATTAAACACTAATTAAGAAACTCACAGCTTAACCTTTAATTAGCTCATCAACATCTTGTAATCAGCAATGTGCAGCATACACAATTCTAATCCTGCTCCACTCTAAGATAACTTGATCTAGCAGACTATTCTGTAAATCACTATTTCTAAGAGTAAGCTGTTTTCAAAACCAATATTATAAGTCTTACAATGTAGGAAAGTTGGAGTTTTCTTTCTTCTGTAGGATTACAGTGGAACCATGTTTGTAGCTTCTAAAAATGTTATACAGATAAGGAATTCAGCCCACCCTGTCTAATAATGGTGCCATTTTTTAAAACATGATAAGGAATATACTTTCATGAAGTCCTTTACAAAAAGGCCAAGTGCACAGTGCTGCAGGACATTCTTTACCTGCCCATGTACTGCCTCATGTAACAGGGCAAAATCTCATATAAGAACTACGGAACCTACAACATATTGGATCCTATGTATGGCAATCTCTTTGAACCTGTAGCCATGTTTTAGCTTAAGCAAGTGTTTTAATGGTCTTCAAAAGTCCCTAGCCAGTGAAAGAAAACTGTATTTTCTTCTTTACTACTTATTCTGCAGGACAGACCTTGCACCCATTGTAACTCTCCAGATGTCACTGGGATCATCCCAAAGATGAATATGCTACTACTGCATGAAATCCTTAATGAGTAGGAATAAATGTATTGCCTTCACTTGGCTAAAAACACCACTGGCAGAACAAGCAGGCTCCAGCAGATCTCTAATTTGTGGTCACACAAAAGCTGCAGAAGGAAGCGGTTCAGAGGCATAGGTTCTTCTCTTCGTTATAGGGCAGTATGATACCCCTGTTAATTTAAGCTACCTTAACCTTTGGCTTTACAGTTCTTCATGATCTTGCCACTAATTTGTTCACATTGTTCTTATGAGTCGAAAACAAGCCTTTGAAGGAATGTTTCAAATACCTTAACATTTCTAAACCATTAATTGAGAGCAAGAATGGTTCCAGTCTAACCAAGTGCAGTCTTTAAAATCTGTAACAGCAGTGGGTAGAGAAAGAGCTATACCTAATTAGCCTCAGCCCACTAGACCATATGTTTGTCAGTACTGTAGACTAAATGCCAGGACTTATTATGTAAATTATCATGCAACCATTTATTGAGTCTCCAATACTAATGACTTCGTGTGAAAGCAAATCATATGCAGAAGAGAAAATCAGGAAAGAAACCACATTATTAGTATTCAATTGTTTTTATCCCTTCTATCTACCATTATTTCTTGAATGAACCTCAGTGTCAACCAGATTGTTTCTCAAGATAAATCTTTTAATCCAGTAGTGACAGCCAATGGGTTTCTGTGTTTGCGTCTGCTAAGAGGCAATAACATTAGAGACATTTTGGTGCACAGTGAGAACCAGAAAGGGAGATAGAAGCACTTCTGACCCAAAAGATCATCTTACTTTGTACCCTTTGGATTTTATATTAAAGTATTTTTCCACAGTTCACGGAAGATTCTCTTTTTTTTTTAGCCCACATAAGAGGTAATTTCATTCAGCAATGAACCCTGGACTCTGTGACATG
The DNA here is from genome assembly GCA_013389865.1 of Piaya cayana. Classification (NCBI taxonomy): domain Eukaryota; kingdom Metazoa; phylum Chordata; class Aves; order Cuculiformes; family Coccyzidae; genus Piaya; species Piaya cayana. Next base: position 498,135 of record WAAB01019057.1, read on the forward strand.
GCCTGGTGTTTCAGTGATTGCTGTTAAGAAACCATATCTTGAAATGATTTGTCAGAAATACTTAAAAATAGATACTCACACTAGCACCCTTCCTGGTAGGGAAACAAAGGCAGGCAACATGAACAACCATGGAAAGAACAGCATACGGTGCCACAGCTCCTTGGTGTGGAGCCCGTCCTTTCCAAAGCACCATAGTAGTAATTCCACATCAATGAGCACCTGCAACAAACCCCACCCCTTTATAAAGTTTTAGTTTTGTAGTGCAGGGCTGAGTATCTGATGTAAGAGTCTAAGTTGCCTTTTCCTTATTGTTTGCTTGTGGCTTTGTTGTTTTGTTTCTTATTTTATTAAAAAAAAAAGGGAAAAAATCTGACCTCTGTCAGAAAGAAACGTTTTTCAAGTCAATAAGTTGCCTTTCAAAAACATCTATCTTGCAATATTAAAAGTGATTGACAGACATAGACTCCCCAGCTCCCTTTTAACTAATTTTAGGCACTTAACTAGGAGATAACAAGGCACCTACTGACAGCAATTAAGATATTTGTGGTACAAGCAGCTTATTTCTCTGTGCTGACTACAGACTTAGGACAATTTTATGTTCCTGACTGAAGTGCCTCAATTATGTACCTAAAGGTGGGAAAGATGAATGCAGACCTACAGAGCCTAACATTTACAGAGAATCAGTGCACCAAAAGTGCCTCATTGAACAGGTCATTCTTTTAAAAGGCTTTTAAAGCCCCATGTTACTTTTTGAGGTATCTAATTCCCCAATGAAGTCACTGGGTGTTGGTGAAAGACTAAAAAAAAGACTTTGCCCCAAAGCATGTTTGAAATCATTACCTCTGTTTTTCACCTGTTTGGGGAGGCTATTTACAGCAACAGAATCCCTAAGGAGAACAGTTAACAAGTTATGGGAAGAAGTACAGTTGGGAAAGAGAAAATTGTATTATCTTGTCAGTATTCTGAACACTTCAGAGGCCACTCGAGAATCTTTCTGGCTTTGTGATTGATATGATTTATGAAGGTCAAGCAGCCATGAGCAGCAGACCTGGGGAGATGCCACAGCTGACAGTGATCCTCTTCAGTGGGAACACAGAGGAGCACAAAGCAGTGACAGCATACGAGTCTGTCTCCATGATAGGAATCACTTTAACCCTTTATAAGAGCAGGTTTGGTAAGGACATGTGTATTTATTTGTAAGATAAAAAAGTCCTTATTTTGGTAAAAAGAAACTGTAACAATCTAAACAAAACCTTTGTTAAAAGTAATCAAACAAGACTCAGTGGAGAAATGCAGAACACATGCATAAAAGTGGTTGGTTTTATTTAGCATGCAAAAATCCCAAAAAGAGTTGAGGATTTACCAGAATAGATCTGATAATCTCCCATATGTAATCAGAGAAAACAAATATCATAGAATCACAGAAACACCAGGTTGGAAGAGACCCACCGGATCATCAAGCCCAACCATTCCCACCAATCTCTAAACCTTGCCCCTCAGCACCTCATCCACCCACACCTTAAA
>WAAB01019057.1:499889-583901 GCA_013389865.1 Piaya cayana
CATTGGCCTTCTTGGCCACCTGGGCACACTGCTGGCTCATATTCAGTCACTGTCAACCAACACCCCCAGGTCTTTCTCCTCCGGGCAGCTTTCCAGCCAGTCTTCTCCCAGTCTGTGGCTGCACAGGGTTGTTGTGCCCCAAGTGAAGGACCTGGCATTTGGCCGTGTTAAAACTCATATCATTGGTCTCAGCAATTTTTACCATTTGTTTTCCTGTCATTGCCTCCTTTTGGTATTTCCTACCATATTGTGTCCTCTGTGATTGCACAAGTTGCTTCTAAATCAACTCTTCAACCTGGTTTTGTCATCTTAGTTACCAACCAGGGATCTGTACCTTCCAAGCATCCCACAAGAAATGCCAGTCATCATGGAGAATGAGAGGGAATAAGAAGGAGAAGCAGAAACAAGCACTTGTAACATCTAAAACACGGATGACTGACTCACATCAGTCCTATTACTTTTAAATAAAAATCTGTGCCCACCCCACAAGGTGTTGATCTATTGATCACACTTCAGCCAGGTATTTCCTCTATGTGATAATAATATGGGACTCTAATGTGTAATGTGTCCTAGGACACACTAGAAAACAATAAGCAAAGTAACATGAAAGGCTGACTTGATAACCTCTGGTAACTGCTGCCAATATATATTAGTGAAAGTGATAGAGGCTTTCTATGGAGAAAAGCCAACTTTGTATGAAATAATTTATCACAAAGTGTGATACAATCCATTTAGTCTTATCTAGGTTATAGCAAAATATGTTGCCTTGGGCACACTCCTAAATGGAGCGAGAGGTGAAACAGGTATCTCCTTCTAGTTTATTTATTCTTTAATTATGCTTTTTATTCTGGATAAGCCAAATTCCTGCATTCATCCATGGAAAATGCTAGAGTAGGCTTTCTGATCCTGCAGTGTTACAGGGGAAGGTGGTTTATAACAAGTTTGGGGAATACTGGAATCTGGTGTCAGCAGCCAGCTTTAGAAAAGACCGCACTTTAGTGTATTAAATATAGACTGAATTTTAAGAGAGTTGAGGTCCATTTTCTTCATTAGAACATACGTGATATAGGAGACTAGTGAATAAAAAAGCTATAAAATATCTCCAGCCCATAGCACGTTATGCTTTTACAGAGAGAATTAAAAACAATATCTAATAATCTGTGCAAGCCTCTTAACCTCTCTGGACCTAATATTTCCACTCCACAGAAAAGAGATAATGTGTATTACCCTCACAAAAATCACTATAATCATTAAAAAATATGGTTTTATACCTAGTACCTCTTCCCAGTGGAAATTTCCTTTTAGAAAAAGATCGAAAAACTGCAGGATACACGAGCTTGATGTAAGCTCAACAACGTTTTCTTTCATTACAGAAGATGTGAAACGTATGCTCATGTGGGACACAGGTTATGGCCTTACTTCTAGTTTCTTTGTAAGTTTGCACAATACTAGAAATTAGATGCTTTGTGATTCTTTATCGAGGTTTGTTGTGGCCTCTAGTGGTGGCTGTGTGAATGAGACGGTTCTCTCTTTCCTGACTGTCAGGTGAACTAAATGACAGCTACGAACACTTGACAGCTATTCCTGTTGAGTTATGATTCCCACACCTTCACAAAGGAAAGGTATAAAAGAGCTAATCAGAAAAGATCTTGTATAGCTGACGATTCAGGATGACAACTTTAGACTCTTTCAATCTAAAGAAAGAACTTCACTTGCTGTCCAATTCTTTGCATGAAGATAATGTAAGTCCTTACATAATATTAATGTTTCGTTCTGGTGATCAAAAAATAGCTTCTATTATTTCCTAATATTTCCTTCACTGTCTTCGGGGTCTATGGTTTTTAAGGTGTGTCCAACCTCATTCTCAGTCCAGTGGAAATTCAAGACTGGTCTTTCCTAACAGAGAAGCACTGATTAACTTTCAGTATCCTTGGAACTTAGGCTGACCATGCTGCAATAATGAGCAGCCACAAGGATGGTTTTAGGGTTTGGTTGTCTCACAGAAGAAATGTTTTTGTACTTCATTCCTTAAGCTGTATTCTAAATATTCCTCAGGTTCGTTTCAAAAGCATGGTACTATTCTTTGGTGAGGTAAGTATAAGCATTTTTCCTCACACACAAGGAAAACTTCTCTCTGTACTCTCAAGCTTTAATGGCTCCTTTGCCAGATGTTATTCATCTTTTCTCTCTTACCTACCTTAAAATCCTTCTAGTAAATACAATACATCATGCAAAACAGGAGTCTCTTTGCTAAACCAGTGCAAAAGTCTGTTAATGGTTTCCTTCCTCCTTCTTCCTCCTCCTCCTTTATCCCCATTTCAGACCCAAAGACCAGGTCCTAGTACAATGAGAGGCTTTAAAACCAGCAGAACACTGACATGACTATGTAGCAGTAGTGGTAGTGCTCACTTCAGATGTCACATTATCTGTGTTTAATGGATCTGAGAGAATCCGTTCCCAACACACTTGCTAACAGAAAGCAAGCTTTATAGATTGCTTGTCAGAAATGTCTGAACTAGGTGTTCTCTGGAAGTGCTCAATGAAAGGCGAGTCTAAAACACAAAAATGCTGGGGTTCCCCTTCCCATTTCTTCAAGGGCTTGCACACAACTTTCATCCTATTTACCTTTTAGTTTCATCTGATATACAAAATATTTATTAGTCAATTAAAATAATGACATCCTCTCATTCAGCTTTTCAGCTAGGTTCCCAAAAGAAGCCTATAAGTCCCAATGGAGGACCCTACAGAACAGCTCTGAAGTGAGTGCCTCCATGGGCTGGGAAACTGAGGCACAGACAGAAGATCATACAGAAAGGACATGACAAGGTCAGAAATAAAAGCCAATTTTCCTAATTCCTAGGACCCTGTCCTAATCCCTGAACACATTCCTTTCCTTGCAAGGGGTATTTCAAAATGAACCATTAAATCCCACCACTGTTCTCATCTTTCTCTGGCCAGATGATATCACATGTTGCTTTCATTATTGGTTTGTGCTATCCTTTAGCTCTCCTGCTCCACTCCAGCTCTCTTGGCTCAGTTCGCAATCTTTTCAGAAGCACAGTGCAAGTATTATTTCTGTTTCATGCAAAGCTTGCCTAAATTTGTGGCAGGGAAAAGGCAGTAGAACAACTGTATCGTGTGACTCCCAAATGAAACCAGCTGCCTATTATTTCCATGTATGTAACTCTAGACCAAATTATGCAAGCTGGAAAGCTAATCTTTGGCCACCCTTTGACAAAAAGACTTCTTTATAATTATTTTTATTTACATTTTGTGCTATTAGCATAGAAATTTGATCACAAATGTGACCTTGTTAAAATCTCCCCTTGCTCAGCCAAAATTTCTGCTAAGCTACTTACAATAGTGATACGGGGTATTTACCTTAACGTGTCTTGAAATTGTAGCTGCTAAGCCTGCTAGTGAGAGGCCAATGATCAGTGATACCAACTTCATAGGTCATCAGGGCCCAGGCGCTTGTGACAATTGACAACAATTGCAAAGCTCTCCTGCAGTCCTTACCCTGCTTTCTGACAAGATGTAAAGACTTCACACCAAGCTCCATGCTGCTGTAGACTGTCCACATCTGCTAATCATAATACATAACCTAGAACTAATTTGGGAATATCTATAGAGGCCAACATCTATAGGTACAACATTAGAGTAGAGAAGGATATTAGCACTATAGCTCTCTGAGAGTAGGTAGGAATCACTGATGCTACAAATTTGTCCAAAATCATAAGTGGACATGGGAAAAGCAATGGATATAATCTACCTGAACTACTGTAAAGCCTTTGACACAGTCCCCCACAACATCCTTCTCTCTAAATTGGAGAGATATGGATTTGATGGGTGGACTGTTTGGTGGAGAGGAACTGTTTGGATGGTTGCATTCAGAAAGTAGCGGTCAATGGCTCCATGTCCAGATGGAGATCCATGACAAGTGGTGTCCCTCAGGGGTCCATACCGGAACCAGTGCTATTTAATATTTTCACTGATGATATAAACAGCGAGATTGAGTGCAACCTCAGCAAGTCTGCAGGTGACAGCAAGCTGAGTGGTGCAGTTTGTACACCAGAAGGATGGGATGTCAACCAGAGGGACCTGGACAAGCTGGAAAAATGGGTCTGTGTAAACCTCATGAGGTTCCATAAGGCCAAGCGCAAGGTCCTACATCTGGGTCAGGGCAATCCATGGTTTCAATACAGAATGGTGGACAATGTGACTGAGAGCTGTCCTGCAGAGAAGGGCTTAGGGGTGCTGATTGATGAGAAGCTTGATGAGTCACAAATGAGTGCCCACAGCCCAGAAGGCCAACCGTATCCTGGACTGCATCTAAAGAACCATGGGTAGCAGGTCAGGGGAGGTGATTCTCCCCCTCCACTCCACTCTTGTGAGAACCTACCTGGAGTACTGTCACCAGTTCTGGAATCCCCAGCTTTAGAAGGATATGGAACTGTTGGAATGAGTCCAGAGGAAGGCCATGAAGATGATGAGAGGGCTGGAGCACCTCTGCTATGAGGACAGACTGAGAGAATTGGGGTTGTTGAGCCTGAAGAAGAGAAGGTTCTGGGGAAACCTTATAGTGGCCTTCCAGTGCCTGAATGGAGCATACAAGAAAGCTGGGGAGGGACTTTTTACAAGGACATGTAGTGATAGGACTAGGGGGAATGGCTTTTAAGTGGAAGGGGGCAAGATTTAGATTAGACATTAGGAAGAAATTCTTCACTATGATGGTGGTGAGGCACTGGAACAAGTTGCCCAGGGAAGTCGTACATGCTCCTCCCAGAAGCGTCCAAGGCTAGGTCAGATGGGGCCTTCATCAGCCTGATCTAGTGGGAAGTATTTCTGCCCATGGCAGGGGGCTTGGAACTGCATAATCTTTAAGATCCCTTACAACTTAAACCATTCTATGATTCTATGATCTAAAAGATAAGATTGCATGTCTTTCAAAAATCAGTTATCACCTTTGAAACAGTGAGTCTGTGCAGAAAGTAACCTGTGAAACACTATGGGCAGCACTCTCTAGGTGTCCCCTTAGTTATTAAACCGTACCATTTTCTTTTGAGTGTACAAGTAAACAAGTACTCATATTCCAGCTATAAGTGTGGAGGAATGCCTTGAGTTACCTCACCTCAAGCATTTCAGAAGAAGCTTCTCTATTCTTGAGGGGAGGGAGAGATGGGGAGAAATTGATATTTTTCTCATGTTCTTCCTGCCTTACTTCCTACAATTTGTTCTTAGTCAATCAAGTGTTTAAGGTCTTGCAAGTGACTATCCCTGTCTTTGGGTCAGGCTCTAGCTATTGTCAGGGTAAGGACACGAAAGTAGTGATACTGTAGCATTATCTAGTGGCTTTAACAAAAATTAAAGTTCCAGTGTGTTAATTGCTGCTTAGCAACTCTTCCTTGAATATCAACTGAGAAAACAAGGTACCACTCTTGTATTTTACCACCTGTACTCTTAACTGTAAATGGATTGAGTCTATGGCACATAAACATTATCTGATCTACACATGAAATGTATATTCTGAACATTTCAAAAACCAGAGTTAAAGACCCACATAGTCAAACTTCAAAACTGTAAAATGGATTATGCAACAAACTGAGAAACAGATAACATGTCTCCTGAATAAAGCAGCAGATTTCGTAGAGTTCTACATAGAAGTAATACATGACATGAGGTACCTTCTTATTTCAAAAACCTGAGTATGATATTTCACTGGAACATTACACAGTAAAATATGCACCACTGATATTATGGAAAATCTGAGGATTCAAAAATAGAAGGTGCCAGAAGCAGAACTCCTCGGGGCCAGGTCTGAATTGTTATGGTCTATTCACAGCCAGCTTCTTGAGGTTCAGACTAAATCCTGCAATATACTTTCTTCTAAAAAGAATTTATGGTCATGAAGAAAGCTGACTAGTGGTATGAACTCACTGTAAAACAAACACATACACAAATCCTGATGCTCTTTGAAGGGTAATAGATTCAAATCTATTTCCATCCAATTATTTCTTCATTTTCAGAGGGCACAGAGGAATGGAAGTATTCAAACTTTATCTTAACCCTGCCAGATTTATGTAACAGAAACCGGCTTATAGCTTAAGGCAAAAACATACTTCTTTCTAGAACCTTTAGCTTCCTGGCTGCACATCTCATAGGCTGTGAGCATCCTGCATACTTGCCCTCCTTAAGTCTCCACTTCAGTAGTTCTTCAGTGTAATATAGTAATGAAAGTGAAAAAACATTAATTCACCAGTAAGTTAGGCATGCAACAAGTTCACCATCTCCTTTGAAAACCTGGAAGTGCAGAACATATCCTTGCTGTTCCCAAAATAATTTTTATTTTTTAATTTCCAGAAATATATTTTTATTTCTGAATATAATCTCAGTTCTGAACAACAGCAACAAAATCCAGATGTTGAAATCCTAGAATCTATGCCACATTGATCTCAACAAGTCCACAGCTTTTGTACTGCAGATACAACTCAGAAGAAAGGTCCCAGGTCCTCATGATTCTACTGATTTCATTTTTTTTTCTGATAGCTTTGCAGTAGTCAGAGTTTTAGAATTTGATTGCCAGCACATGAGTCTCTTGGATATTTTACATAATGAAAGTCTCCCTTGTAGTTCTAAATAAATATAAGCACATTTGCATGTTTCTGAGTGTATAATATATTTATCTGAGTGTCAACATAAGCTGATAAACATGTAAACAAAGCCACAGTGTGTAAATTACAGCGTGCATCTGGTAGAGTCAGTTGTAGTTGAATTTGCCTATGGATTTTCATTTTAACTCTTTGCTCTTACATACTCATTACTTCTAAAAGACTTGCTTTTATCACTATTGTTACTGATTGGTATTATAGCAGCACGTGGAGTCAAACAAAGAGACAGAAATGTTCTGTGATTCATTTTAAGGGTATATCCTAGCTCTTGACATGACCCACAATCTGACTAATCTGAGTGAGTTCAGCAAAACCCCAGACAACCCTTCCTACTGACTGTGCAGACCATGCAAGGAACTGAAGCATGCTGAAGTGTTGGCAGGATTTTGGCAGTTTATAGTAGCTAGAATGTACATGTTACTGTAGGGTTCACAGCTTATTTTTAAGACAATTTCCCAAATGCTTCTACCCTGATTTCTTCCAACAACTTCTTCAATCATTTAAGCTTGCCTAGACCTTCTAAAATTAATTTTCTTCATACTTTATTTTTTTAAGACTTGAAAGAATTCATAGTGGGTCCTTTAGTTAGACAACATAACACTAAAGCAGCTGGGGAAGTAGTTTTATGGAAAGTTTTGAAACAGAGCATTTAATTTACAAGGTCTAACCTGCAAAGGATACTTAAGTTCTGCATGGAACTGTGAGGGTCCTTTCCTCAGGCTGGAACAATAAAGTGAGCACAGATTTAATAGGATACTCAGAAGTTAGAACAGCCAGAACCTTGATACGGCCAAGGTTTTTTCTTTGTCTCCCTCAATGTCAGGCCACTCTCTTTGATGTGGTGTTAGACAACCAGAAGCCCAGCCCTCAGATGCATTCTTCTGGGTTAAGCATGAATGGAAGAAAATAAGATGCTATGACCTCCTGCACATGCTGCACCTGGATGACTAAGACATGCACACTGAATTTGATGTGCGTTGTATGCAGGAACCTACAGAATATCTCACACTAGACTCAAACACGTACTATAGAGACAACATGACCATATTTCAAAAGTTCACAAGTTCATGGACCAAAACAAATGATAATTTGTTCAGTGTTCTGTGATGCAGCCATGTGGTTTCAAAGCCAGCCCCTCTCTCCCCTTTCCTCCTGGGACTGTATTTTCTCACATGTACTCACCCTTTTCTTATCCTAGTGAACATGTCAGGTCAGCCTCAAGACAGACCAAGGTGTCTTTTACAAAGATGAGAAAAGGAAATAGAGACAGGCACAGAAAATATAATTACTGGAGCAATCCAAAAGTCAGTGCTTCAGGAATAAAACAGCCTGAATTGTTCTTCTGTTCCTTCTGCTTTCACAATAAACTTTAAGGGTTAAACCCTAAGTGGGAGCACTAGACTCATACCTGCTTTGGGATGTACAGTCTGAAGCTCCAGCTGGAACAGACAGGGTTTACAGCCAAGAATCACCACCTGACAGATGTGCAACATGAACAACTAGCAAACACACACTGAGTTTATACTTTACTGCACTTGAAAGCCTGAGGCCTCAAGGGGTTCGCAGAGCACTGTTGCTTCCCATCACCACGGTAGACTCAATCCAACCTTTTCTTGGCTGACACAGACATTATAATAGTGTTCCTAATAGTGCTGTGACATGTTATGAAGAAAAAAAGTTTAACCACAGAAGTGAAAATTTCACTCATATGCCTAATTGTAGACACTACTGTTGCATTAACTTGAAAATGTTCTTAAACCCTGCAATTAAATGGTTTCAGTCCATTTGAGGGGGGGGCAGGGAGGGAGAAGGATATTATTCCCATTTTATAGTTTTACTGTATCTAATAAAAGTATAAAGTTTAATAGTACAGTAAAATGTTCCTTCACAGTTTGAGTTAATATCTGTATATAAACTTAGAATAACCTATGCAAGGTGAATGCCAGTTTCTGTTCACTCAGTGTACCCATTTGAACAGCAGAAATTTTGAACTCAGTAAGGCTCATTAAAAAGTTTCAGAGTTTTCTGTCTTGGACCAAACACAAAAGTTAGCTCTGTTGTTTTCAAAGTCACTAAGACTAGGGTCAATGTTTCTAACTTGGTTCTGTTGATGTTATAGCAACTGGAAATTCTGCTTTTTCATCACCATCATCTGTGAATACATCATATGTATGATAGAGCTTCAGAGAGCCCAGTCAACAAATTGCATTGTATATATTTGGAAAATATAGGAGGACTAAGTCTCTCTTACTGCTAGTTTCAAAGAGTCTCACTGCGAGAACTTTAAGGCAGCATTTGACAACAGTATTACTTAATCTGAAACCTCTGGTGCTGCACCTAGTAACCCAGCCATAAGTGTTCTTAAGAAGAGACAAACTTTCAGTTTACTGGTTCCACCTGGTAGTGAGATGGAAATAATGTGCTGCAAATTATACATCATTGTTAAGCTTCAGTAAGGCTGAGAGCATGAAAAGTTTAACATATTATTCTCCTATATCACTCCTTGTAAAAAGTTGGATACCTTAAGTTGTCAGTTTCTAAGGTTCCATCAGGAGAGAAGGAATCCTCCTCGTTTTCACATATGGTATGACTTTCTTACATCAACTTTTCACCAAGACCTCAGGCTCCTTGCCCTTATGTAGCCACACAGCACTGCATAGCAGTACTGTTCAGAGCATCTCAGCAGAACCATGGAGCCAGGGAACTTGACAACACCAGGTTGCCTGAAAGATTTAATGGCTGCACCCATTTAATTCAATCTTTGCAGCAAGATGCCTTTGTGTTCTTCACAGCAGAAGTGTTTGTTTCTTTTGAAAAATTTCAGTAAGAATCAAATTTTGGTAGGTGTGAGAGTGAGCTTCTCAGCAATTGACTTACAGGCCACATTAGGTGATTAGATGTGCCTCCCTAGACCTTTTTTCCATCTGGAAAAAGGTGTAGTACTTTAGGTTAGAGTATTTTAGGTTAGAGGTTAATTGGTGACTATGGCTGTACAGAAATCTTTGCACCACTGCTGCACATGAAGGTAATGCGGTAGCTTCTAGTAGCTGTATTACTCAAGAGTGTGTAGATGTGGAAAGAGCACCTGCGACAGCTAGGACTCAATAGGGTTCTGAATATATTTTTCAGTCTGGCGTAACACAATACCACAGCCTCAGCACAATTTCGCATCAGCAAGATCTAGAACAGCCTGCACAGCAATGTCTATTGTAAAGACAGCACAATATAGGATCACAGCTTATATTATGGTTGACACAAAAGGAACCAAGATGTATTTGTAACTTAAGGACAGATTGGAAAATAAAGAAATCGTTTAGTGAACTTAGCTGAAGGATATTCAGAGAGCAGCCCTGTTCTATTGTTTCTTACTGTGACTATAACTACTAAACCAGCTTGGTACTCCATGTCGGTCATGACTTAAGAGAGTTATTTACCTGGAAAATTAAGATATGTGGACTACTTACAGAGAGGAGGTATAGAAGATGGACAAAATAAATCCCTTTTACATTTATTATGTCTAAGTGAAATAAGCTAGGAAAAGGATGACGCTTTGGGTGAAATTCTAAGTCACCTGAAGGCTTCCGCAGACAATATAGCCAATTATTTCTTCATTTCCAACTTCTTTTTTTATATTTGTTTTCTTCTTCCCTTTGAACCCACAAAGCCAATAAATGTGTCTTTATCACAGATAAAATGGTATCACTGCCAAAATCTGCAAGAGCAAGTGGACATGGAAATGCCTTTTTTAAAAATTTAATATAAGTTTTAATAAAGTATATCTCTTAACAAAGAGATATATGCATATAAGTCTTCCATCTTTTCAGTAAGATTCTGAACCTGCATTTTGCTTATAGACCTCAACTTCCCCTGATGTCAGTCAAATGTTTTACAGGGAACAATCTTGTGCTGGCCCCAGGGCAGTAAACAATGTTATCTAATATATCTGTTCTACATTCAACCTTTCTGATTAGGTATTAACTGTATCATTTAGAAAATACTGAACACAGTAAAGCAGATCTGCAGATCCCAGATATTTCCTCTTCTGATGCAATAGGAGATACATGTTCCCTCTCAGCCTTACACAGTGAGTGCTGGAAGAAGAGAAAGCTCCCAGGATCCCCAGCCACCTCTGCCCTGTGACAGCCCTGGAGCCAGCCTGAGCCTATGTGCTGCACCAACATTTCAGTTGCTGGCTCTGTTACAGGAATGTGACAGACAAGGCCTTGATGGCCAATATGTTTGCTACTAATAGTGCTAGGACCCAGGGTCATAGAATCTTCAAATCCTTCAAAAAATACCTTTAAGATTATCAAGTCCAACTGTAAACCTAGCACTGCCAAGTCCACCGCTAAACCGTGTCCCTAACCACCGCATCTACCCGTGTTTCAAATACCTTCAGGGATGGTCACTCAACCACTTCCCTGGGCAACCTCTGTCAGTGCTTGACAACTTTTTGGTTAAATTCTTTTTCCTAATATCCAATCCAAACCTCTCTTGGTGCAAGTTAATTTAATTTCCTCTCATCCTAGCACTTCTTACTTGTGAGAATGGACTGACACCCAACTTGCTACAACCTCTTTTCAGGTCATTGTGGAGAGCAATAAAGTTTCCCTTCAGCTTCCTTTTCTCCAGACACCATGAGTCCAACTCCATTATAGCTGTCAAGTTTTTCATAAAAAATCACAGCCTGCAGGAGGCGACAGTGTTTGACATCTTTACTTTCAGTAAGCAATGAGGACATCCTAGGAGAAGTAATACAAAAATAATTTTGGAGCCAATAATTCAAAATTTGTTTGGAATTTTCAGTTCATCAAAGTAAAAGATAACTAAAATGGATTAATACTGGCAACATTTTTTTTTCTGTTTCAAAAGGGGAGATTTGATAAGTTAGAGGTACCAGTTAATAAAATGAACTAGGCTAGTCAACTAGACAGGGAAGCCTTGGGATCTGAATGTCTGCCTGCAATTTCTGAAAGTTCATAAAAGCTTATGGAAGGTCATAAGCTCATAAATTCAAAGCAAGTTCATGAAAAGCATTGTAATATATAGTACCTCTGAGACCAAGAAAGTTGCTGTACAATGCCAGTAGACTTACCCTGCTCCCATTCACCAAACCATCCTTCGTGATCCAACTTCCTCAAGATTATTTCCAGACCTCTTTGGTGTCTGACCACAACCCCGAGCAGCTTGAACACAGGTATCCCCAGCATGAGGAACAATTCTGGTTTCAGGCCAGTGGAAAAGCCAGAATAAAATTTGGTCCCCTGTTTATGATTTACACACACACTTATCAAAATGTAACATTAGAAAAGTCAGCATACATTATGGGGGGGTTTAAGTATATTATTCTTGTTTGTACTCAAAAATGTGCTCAGAGTTGATTTATGCTGTAATAAAGAAATATCATTCCTTTGGTAAGTATTACAACTGCTTTGATATTCCAGTGAGAGCACTGTTTTAATGAAAGCTGCAACAGTAAGAAAAACAGATAAACAAACAATTTTCTCTGCCTGTTGAACCATGACCACTGCTTTGCCTCCTATCCACTTCCATTAACAGTGGATAGAATATTCCCCAACAAATATTTATAATAAAAGCTGTAGCTGTTCCAAATTCTGTGGAGATCAGCACTTTGAATTTAATTGCAGGTGCATTCAGATGCCTTTTAATAATGAAAAAAAAAAAAGTTGAGTATTATGGGATGCTCCCAATTAAAAAACAGAACAAATCAGGTATTTATCAGGAAAAGGGTTGATTCTATTTTAAGGCTAAGTCACATTTAACACCAGTATAAGTAATACAACATGCAGATTTACAGATCTAGAAGGGCAGGCAGGACGTTATGAAACAGCAACAGACTGGAGATGACGTGGAGGCTCACACGCAGAGAAGAAAAAAAGAGGAATAAACTAGCTGTTTGGGGTTTTTTTCCTAGCAGTCTCTGACAAGATATATAGTTTTATTGTCTGCCATTTTCTAAAGCTGCAAGAACATTCAGAAGAGTAGGGCTGATAGCAGATGAGACTGAGACAATGATGAAAATGGATTTTAGTAGCAAACTAGCCCAGACAACTGCTGCTCTGTCACTCGTTCAAACAGCCACTACAAAACAGGTACACTTTGGTTTAGTATAATACAGATATCTGTAAACCTGTAACTAGTTAGGAGCTAATGGCAAAGTATGCTGTTACAGCCTGATTAAGACACTGGAAAAGCTTCAAAGACTTTAATTTCTGAGACTCAGACACAACATGTAACAATACATATTCCACCCTTTCTCCCTTGCATCTCAGTCTTACCAGCACTCTCAGATAACCAAAATAGCTAGAACTGGAGAGGGAGCACAGAATAGTTTTTCCTAGGTTCTCCTGTAACCTGATGGGTTTTTCAAGCCTAGATTTAATCCTCTCTTTTGATACATTGCGTCATGTAACAACAGAGCAAGAGTTCAGAATACTGAGCAGCGCAGAAGACACAAAACTAAAAAGAGTCTCTCAATTCACCAACTCCCTAGTGTCTACATGTTCTAGTTCAACAGATAAAATTACATTCAAGAAAATGACAGGCCTCAAAATACAAAGGCTGTTGCCAGAAGTTATCACGCCACCATTATATAAATACCATATTAGACAGTCACACTAATCACAGTCCATGAAAAGAAAAAAATTATTTGCAGGTATGACATTATAACTTACTTATCCTTTTAAAACCCATACTGGATACAAAGAAATTGGAGTATTGTATTTTCTGTTGATAAACCCAAATATTTATGTTAATTTTTTTCTTTATGCTAATCTATAAGCTTATTGCAACAGATTGTATATACTGAAACACAGATAGATTTAGCTATGGGTCTTTGGAATAAGCATTGACTACAAAAATAGCTGCCTATCTGTTCTATTTTCCCTGAGCTATGCACCAATTAAAAGACTCATCTACTGCCTGATATAAGCTCAAAAGCCTTGTCTACTTTCTGATTATGAAATTTCTGCAGCCATAGTTGCAAAAGCTCCCCACCTAAGATATCCACAAAATCCAGTTCACACACAGGAGGACATTTGTGTTGTGTGGGGTTGTTCCCAAACACAGCAAGTCAGCACACAGTACAGGAAGGATACAGCTGTTTTAGAAACTATTATTAGAAGGAAAAAATCCCTACTTGATTTGCTTATCCAGATCCTGGTGATATCAGCAGACCTTGCTGTCCCTGACCAAACTTAGGCCCCAGAAGCCCTAAGCTTATAGCAGCAGGGGTGCAAGACAGATCCCAAGTAAAGCTGATTGGAGCCATTGAAGCTTATTTGTGCTAGCAGGTCCCTGACTTAAATATCTCAAATGATCGATTTTTCCGCTATTTGGCTTCCTCTAAGACAATTGCAAAGGAATAAGTAGTGTATTCCCTTGTATTTCTGAAATACAAAATCTAATCTGTATTACAGTAGAGAAGTCCCTGTGTTCTCTTGATGCAGAAGTTTCCTTGAGTGTCACAGCTATAAAAGAACACATTTTTTTACTTGTGCTGTATGGAAAAATACCCATGATACCCGTTAGGTCACCTTTTTAGCTCTAGTGACTCACAGCAACATGGACTGCAAATGACGCATCTGCTGAGGCAAATTGGATCTTCAGAGCCACAGTAGCCCAATGAAAGGAAAATGATACCCACTGGAGACCCAGGCTGGTATTAATCTTTGAAACATACACCATTTTGAGTAAATTTGATCTATAAAGTCACAGATTTCTCAGGTTTTTGCAGAAGCACAGGGACAGGAGAACAAGAATATGCCAGAAAGGAGGAAAAGTAGCTGGCTGCCTTGATCAGGAAGACAAGACAGAACTTGGGCTCCCTGCAACCTGAGTCCTCCAAGCATGAACCTATTCTGTCACAGACAGACTCATAATGTGGCCATGTCACTGCTGTTAGTTTTCGCTAGGTACACTAGAGACCCTGCCCTTAAGAGCTTATAATGGAAAAGGAGAAAACAATAGCAACAGGCAAAAGAGAAAAACAAAACAAAAACCCCAAATCAAAACTGAGGTATCCAGTTCTGTTACTTCTGCTAAATCAGTGATTAAATCAGTGGAAAAAACATATGACACCAACTTCCGTTGTAGTTAGGAACAGAAGACTGCCTCCATGATCAAAACACCATCGATGCCATGCAACACAGAGGATCATAGAACCATAGAGTAGTTTGGGTTGGAAGGGACCTTAAAGATAATTTAGTTCCAATGCCCCTGCCATGGGCAGGGACACGTTCCACTAGATCAGGCTGCCCAAAACCCCATCCAACGTAGCCTTGAACACCTCCAGGATGGGGCAGCCACAACTTCTCTGTGCAACCTGTGCCAGTGCCTCAGCAATCTCATAGTAAAAAAAAAATTCCTCCTTATGTCTAGTCTAAATTTGCTCCTCTCCAGTTAATTGCCATTGCCCCTACTCCTATCACTACAAACCTTTGTAAACAGTCCCTCCCCAGCTTTCATGTAGGCCCATACCAGCACCCTATCCCTCCAACTATTGTGTGTCCTCCCACTGCTTGTCATAGGCAAGCCCAATATTATCGCCTTTATCTAGTTTAAAGCCCTATGAATAAGCCCTGCAAGCTCCTGAGCAAAGACTCCCTCTTTGAGAAAGGTGGTTCCTATTTGATAACTGTAAACCTGGTGCCATGTAGGCCATCCTGATGTCAAAACCTCCAAATTATTATGGAGACACCAGTAATGTATTAATAGTCTAGACCCATCTGATTCACACAGTGCCACCATGTATAACTGGAAGGAGGGAGGAAAAAAATCACCTGGGCCCCAGACTCCCTCACTATCCATCTCAAGGCCCTAAAATCTCTTTTAATCACCCTTGGTGTCCATATTGCAGCTTTGTCACCTCCCACATGGAACAGCAGTAACAGGTAGTAGTCTAAGTGTTTTACGAGACTGAGGAGTTTCCTAGTGATACTCCTTACCTGGGCACCTGCAAGGCAGGAGACTTCCTTGTCAGTAGGGTCTGCTTGACATATTGGACCCTCTGTTCCCCTCAGCAGAGGGTCTCCTACAACTATGACTCTCCATCCTTGTGGCAGCTGTAGTAATATGAGGGGTGTGTTGTTCTGGTCTCAGCCATTCCTCTGATGTCATCCCCCATGTTTTCCTCCAGTCTATCTTCTACATCTAGAGCCTTGTATCTGGGGAGGTGTGGGCAAGGAGGGGGTTCGTTTTCTGCCCTGTCAATGGACTTGTTTCCATTCACTACATCCCTTTAAGCCCCTGCCTACATCCCAGTGGGGGAAGGATATCAGATCCCTCTGATCATGGGCTTTTTCCGGTGGCTGTTTCTGTTCCTGTATCCTGGAGCTTAGGGTGTGATCCCACCAGTCTGTCTGTAGCTCACTCTCCCTGATGCTCCTCAGCTTCTCTACCTCCTCTTTCAGCTCTGCTACCACCTGCTTACATGCTATACAGGCACTGCCCTTGCTGCCCTCCGTTTCCAGCACAAGCTGGTGGCACTCTCTGCATCCTGAGACCTGGGTGGCTTCGTGCTTTCCTGGAAGCTAAGTCTGGGCTGATGCATCCCTTCTGGCAGGTGCGAAGGATGCAGCCACTCACCCGGTGGACGCTATGACTGGGCTCCCCTTTACCGATTGAACTCACCTCCTGAGCACAGAGACCCTCCCTGCACTCCCTGCCTTCATGAACTGATTTCACAAACTGATCAAACGGTCCCCTCTGATGAAGCCGCTCCTGTTCGTGCACTCCACGTCACTGTCACTCCCGGGGGGCCGTTTAAGTCTCTTATGGTTGCTGCTGGAACCACCTCCCCATCATCAGCCCTAATGTAGGAGCTGCTGCTTCCAGGAGTCTGGAGCCACCTGCCCAGCTCCCTCTGGGTTTCCTGGGCTTCCCTCGCTCTGGCAACTGCCTCTTCACCTCAATCTAGTGACCGGCTGCAGCGCTCACTGTGTCTGCCACCAAACCACACTGATTAAGTGTTGCTGCTGTCTTTGCCGTGTTTAAATCTTTGTTTTAACTGTGTTTCATTATAAAGCTAAAAGAAGCAGTGAATAAGTTGGGGGCAGCAAGAGTGAAGTGAATGGGACTGTAGAGGAGATGAGTGCAACTAGCAGAAGGGAGGCGAGAGGAAGTGGGCAGCAAGAAGGGAGGATAGTGAAGGGTTGTCATGGTAAGAAAGCAATATGGCTAGCAGGAACTCACTGCAAGTGCAGGGAAGAATCTAATTTGAAAGGTATCTAATCCAGCTGACTGACAAACTCTTCAGAGCTAGTTTGGATGCCCCTTTGTGGAAGAAGGATGTTGGCGCTCTGGANTTTAGTGGAATCCTCTACGTAGGATGGTCCTGTGGCTGCAAGACTTTCTTTTTCAGTTGTATCTGTGACAGCTTTCAAAAAGCTTCTCCCAGCACCAAAGCCATGCATCTTGTGGAATATAAGACAACAGAAAGAGCCATGCGTAGCTGCGGGATTGGCCACTGTCTGCAGGCAATACCCTACAGGAAGGTCATCAGATTGTAGCCTGGTATTTACACAAAACAAGACATAATCTTCTCCTGGTCATTAACAAACTAGATTCATACTTCATTCAGTGATGGGTAGTTGCCCCAGCAATTACAGACTGCAGCTCCCACAGATTGCTTAATAGGAAGCACAGGTAACAGATCATCCCGTGTTGCTTTGCTGTGTAATCTTCACAACAGTATGTAATTAGGAGCATTAAGTAAAAGAAAGAATCAAATCAGAAAAGTGATGCTAAAAATCAGGGTAAAAGAAGCCTATATTAAGTGGCAAGGTAAAGGCTTGTATTCCTAGCAGAACATCAAGGAAGGACCCTGATCACAAATGTCATTTAGAATCAACTCTCCCTGAAATGAAATTTGAATAGGACTGGGGAAGACCCTCCTGTGTAAAAGCAAAATGCTTTGAGTCAAAGCTACAGGCTGAGCTGTGGTATCATGGATCTCGAGGTCAAGAAAGACTGTTAATGACTTCAGCTAGTTGAGAATACTTTTCTTCCTCATCTTCCTTATCCACCTACAGTACTGATAGTCCTCACTTCTGTAAGTAGCTGATCACTCTGTGGGGTAGTGCAATTGAGGTTGTCATCATCAGAAATTAAAATGCACAGATTCCTTCTGCTCTCTGTAAGTCTGACTGCAATCACATGCTGGTATATATTATGAGTTCTTACAGAAGTACTGGAGAAACCTGGCATGATTTTCAAGAGAGAGATGATAGCATTAGAGAAACCATTCTGAAGATGACCATTGCCATCAGACCAAAGAATATACAGGTTAGCCAAAAGAGAAGACTTCTGATTTGTAGTGACATGGCAAGAATTTAAAAACAGTGAGTCCATGAGAATGAAAGGAAGATAAGAAAAAGGCAATTTCAAAAGTTTCTGTAAATTAAAAACAAAAAAATCTTCCTTTGTGTATGTATTTTGATGTAACAATGATTAGAAGTCAGTTAACCAGGCTGGGGAAGTCAGTGAAATGGAAAATGCAATAATGTACACTAGAGATAAGTTACACCAGCAAAATAAGAAACACCAGTGTGGTGATGTGGTCCATACTTCTGAATCACATTAAAAGGGGCTCCATTTCCAGAACCTCTTTCCACACCAGCCTCTGATTAACACGTCTTACTGTATGGATGTTTTCTAGCATGTACAACAAAACACTCAGAAACAGTCAAGTATTTTATGTCAGCTCAGTTTCCAATTTTCTTGTACATGTCAAATTAGCAATCTATTTCTTTTTTTCAAATCAGCAGCATAGAAGAAATTAATTCCAAGCATAAACTCAACTAGCGTGAAATAAAAGATATGATATAACAAAGCTTTAATGAAACTGCATCCAATATTTGGGGAAACTAATTATTTATGAAAAAAAGCAGACAAGCTTCTTTACAAGAATTCAGCACAATAGCATTTATAATGTTCTGATAAAACATGAACAAGAGTATAATATTCTTTCAGCTTGCTGCAGCGTACACCAGCAACATTTTAAAAAGTCATTAGAATTTCAGAAGTTCATAATGAGGAGGCTTGTAAGTGTTTGGGGATTTTTAGTTAGTATAAGATGTTAATAGCAAAATGGAAGTTTGACAAAGATACTAGTGTTGATGAAGTTACTGTCTCTCTGTCAAGGCAAGATTGTATAAGAAAAGGTATCACAGAGCTCTATAGGGCCATCCTATGGCAGCAGCTCAGCAGAGACAAAATCTTTGCAGCTCTACCTCTAGAACACGTAACTGAGATGTCAGGTGGGTGCCCTTAGTGTCAGGGATATCAGCAAGAAGCTGAACAGATGTAAATATTCAGAACATTTACAATAGATATAATTGGCCCATTCCTTATGTTTTGCATTTTTTCGTGTTGAACTGGACATGAGGTGACCAAGCAAATGGATTCTCTTTTACACACTAATATTTTCCTTTGGAATTCCTAGAGTGAAAAGGAGAAAAGAATTACCCTTTTTAATAACACCAATCTATTTCTTAGGATGTAATGAAGTAGGTTACCATAGAATTACCAAAAATTTCTAGACGTGAACTTCAGTTATTCAGTGAGATCATGAGTACCAGAACGGGTAATGAGAGTTTCCTTCAGTAGTTACAGTTTTGTCACTGATTTTTAGAAAATTTTTCTGTTGATAGTGGTAGTTACTTCTGCTGGGAAAAAAAAAAAGCTACTGTGTGTGTTGCGATGGTTAGAAAGATACATACCAATTTTCTTGTCCCTATTTGAAGGCACTACAAGGAATTTATCTTCACAAAGAAATAAAATATGCTTCTACATAGCTTCTAGATATATAATTCATTATAAAAATTCAGTGAAAATTAAAAACATAGTTGTTTTTATGTGAAGCATTTAGTAAGGATAAAATCCATAAAGGACATGACAGTTTATATTGCTTCCTTGACTGAAGTAAAAACTACCATCTGATCTGCATTAGGATTTTACCACCCAGTCATTCTGAAGCTTTTTTTTTCATTAGGAAGTCTGCTGCCAAAGGGTTTTTCTCTCCCTGCTCTAATCCAGTTTATTTCCTCTCTGTCGAGCCTGTGAAACAGTTAATGGTCGGTACATTTGAGCGTATGTTTTAGTTCATTGCTGATCATTGCAACTGAACTGACACCTACGCATTTTTGGGCTACTCCCTTTTTCAACTAGCTGTTGAAAAAAGACCAAAAAATTTACTTTGCTCAAAAGCTATCCTTGAATCCACTTTAAATAAATAGCTTTTACTCCTACCTACATACATCTCTCAATTTTATTTATCTATCTTTGGATTATTTCCAAAAGACAAGCTCTTGTAATCTCCTCTAGTAATACAAGCTATGCTTTCCCATATCTACTCTAACTTGACTGTACCTTTCTAAGCATGGGTGACTAAATGCATACATAGTGTTTCAGATAAGGTTTTACTGTGCTTTTTAATGGCATTAATACACACAAACTTTGATCAAAATACCTCACCCAACACATCACAGCTTTTATTTAAAGGCAGAATGTATCAGTAAGCATAGACTGTACAGCAGAAGGCTGGCAATATGTTTCAAAATTAGCAGAGATTTGAGATAGCAAAGCCAAAAATTCTTCTTTGAAGCACTTTTTCATTTAGAGAAAAGGTACTGAAGCCCGACCCAATCTTTAAGAGTATTCCTTCCAAAGCCTTCCTAGAAAAGTTCAAATTGCACCAGAGGGTATTGGCACATTATGGACTTCAATACAGGCACCATGATGTAATTCAGTAACAATACGTATTTCTGCATTAAGAAGTGCAGGTGGAGAGAGAATATTAAAGGACTGGACTGCCACAGGACTGGGCTGGTTTGAGCTATCATTGATGCTACAGTCAATAAGTAAGTGAAATTTCTGGGCTTTACTCAAAGCATGCTCAAAAGAGTGGAAACATTTGCCCTGATTTTTCATAGAGCTTCAATCAGCCGCAGGGAGAACTAGAACTCAGCCTCAGATAAATCTTAAAATAAATACAATGCAGGTGTTTAGAAGCTGTTGTATTTCAGCTTCGGATACCTGTGAATATGTTTCTCAAGAAGTATTTCAGAGAACATCTGGCTTCTAAACTTAAACAAAAATGAGAGTTTTGAAAAATATTATTGTAGCTCTGATGAGAAACCCTGCTTAAATCCTTTTCCTATTTGGTGAAGATTTGTATAACCTGATACTAATAAAATTCATAGGCTTCTTGTGTGTAAGAAACACCTATCAAGGATTTAAACTTCTCTTTATAAGGAGTTATTATTTCACTTAAAATCTAGCAAGAGAAGCATTCTACATATATAGAATGCTTTTTCCTCTCCTTGTCTGTCTTTATATGTAAATCAGGAGTTTGGTCCTTCTCTACACTCAGTTCTTTCCTGCAGAAAGAACCAATATATTTTGATTTAAGATGACACCTTTGACTAAAGCTCTTGTCTGTACTTGCAAAGAACTGCAAAGAGATAATGACTGAATGACTATCACAAATAAAAGGTTCCCCCAAAATGCTTTATTTTATAGCACATGTCTTAAGTTCCCAAATAAAACAAGGCTGGGGAGTACATTCACCTCTGCTTGGTCAGTTTGGTTTAGAAATCTTATACTAGATTGAAATGTGAGTTCACACTGAGGATAACTTGATGTATCTTATCTGAAGTCGATGAAAATATTTCAGGTTTCTAGACCTATCAATAGAATTTCTTTCACAAACAGAAAAGCTGTTTATGAAAATGGAGAGGGATGTAACAGGCTTCTGTTTATTTAATATTAAAAATAAATAAATTAACTGAAGACTCCTAGAAACATTGTGATTTATTAGGACCATTTGTCAGCCAGAAGATAATCACAGCAGCTACACCAAAGAGAAGAGGCAATTCTGCTTTGAACCAGACTCCTTCACCTCTAAAATACATCAGTTGATCTCCTTTTTCTTTGTGAAACCACAAGGAGATAGCAAAGTGGAAAAACAAGACTGTTTAACAACAGAAGCTCCAGATTCGTAGCAGGGAACTGGAGATTCCTAAACGCAGCTATGCATGCCCTCTTCTGTTGCACTTGGGCTATATCAAAATTCTGAGCTATGGATGGGGAGAAGCTGACCTGTTTCTATCAGTTCTTCACAGGCCTTTCAGCCTCACAAGACAAAGATGACTGTGTGCGCCTGCCCTCCACAGTGTGTGGTCAAAGTCTGAAAATGTTGATCTCCTGTTCCAACCTAATGTAGAAACTGTACATACAACAACTAATCTTCAAAACACATCACAACTTCTTTGACAAAAGGTTAAATCGCTGACTTAATGTCCCTTGCCTTAATAAGTATTGAATCATTAGAGGAAAATAAAAGGTGGCCAAAATTAACGATCACATGAAAGACAACTGTCTAGAGAGGGGAGTATTCACTTCCTACTGTTTAAGACACTAACAGTGTCCTGTTTGCTAGTAGAAATGACATGTGAATCCAACAGCAGTCAAAAGAAAAGTCTTCCTTCTCTCACTCTGACCATACACTGATTTTGCAGAATCACTGTATGGTTTGGGTTGGAAGGGATCTTAAAGATCATCTAATTCCAACCCTCCTGTCACGGGCAGGGACACCTCCCATTAGATCAGGCTGCGCAAGGCCCCATCCAACCTAGCCTTCAACACCTTCAGGGATGCAGCATCAACAGCTTTCCTTGGCAACCTGTGCCAGTGTCTCAACATACTCCTTGTGAAGAATTTCCTACTCATGTATAGTCTAAATCTGCCCCCTCTACAGTTTATAGCCATTTCCCCTGGTCCTAACACTACATGCCTTTTTAAAAAGTCCCTCCCTAGCTTTCCTCTAGGCCACCTTCAGGTAGTGGAAAGTAACTATAAGATCTCCTCAGAGTCCTTCAGGCTGAGCAACCCCAACTCTCTCAGTCTCTCCTCATATGGGAGGTGCTCCAACCCTCAGATCATCCTTGTAGACCTCCTTTTGACCTAGAATGCAGGGTCCTGGCTGGGGTCTTCCTTGGTTTTGCCTAACTATAGAATATTAGAGCTTCTTTCACTTCTCATTCAGAGAAAGAAATGTAATTTTTAAAAATGTATTCTCTCACCCATTTAATCATTTCAGTTTATTCAATGGTCATTGCATATGGCACAGGCTCTTCTTGCCATGGAGACAGACTTCTCTAAACCAGATATTCCCAAATGTAGAGCAAATGTAAAACTGTGTTCTCTTTTAGGAGACAGAAGTTTGCAGGCAATGGTTGCATACGCAAAGGCAATTACTTTTCAATGGATTCTGCCCCCTTGTAAGAATTGACATTATCTGTGTATACATGGGAGACCATATGCAGTGCTGACTAGCTTATACAGGAGGGAAAAAAAAAAAGCTAAAATGTTGTTAACAATGCCAGCTATCAGAGAACTGCAGCAGATCCCTGTCCAGATCTTGTTCTTTACACTTACAAAATGGATTCCCAGAGGGACTCCATGAGTCCAAAATGTTTGTTCCTGAATCCAGTTCTGTAAATGAACTTCATAGCTTAGGGACTTCTCTGCATCATTATAAACTATGCACATAAGGAATCTGTTAAAAACTTTGTGCCTAAGGAGCTCCATCATACTCCCATTGTAGTCTAAACGTTCTTAAAAAAATGAGTGCAACAATCCGCATCTGGCTTACAGCTGGCACTAATGACACCCGGGCTCCAGTGGCAGCAGCACCTGTCTCACCATAAAGTTGTCTTTGCAGGTCCCTTTCTCATCTATCCTCCTTCATAAACAGAAGGAAACATGAAATAATGGATGTCTTTTCTATCATTGCAGGAACACTACTCAAAATACCATAAACTTTGCTGCTCTTATTTTTTTTTTTTGTAACAAGAGCTTTGTTGCTCAGATAATTAAGTCCCTTGGAGGCAAAATGCTTGGAATGGAATTGTAAATCAAGACCTTCATTTTCCTCTACCCTTTTTCAGCAATCTTCATGCATCTATTTTTATTTAAAAAATCTTATTTATCGCCATCACTAATTACACTTCTGGTGGTTGTGAGGTTACAAAGTTTATATGAAGCTCTATCAGTCTTTTTAAAACTATGAGTTTTTTATTACAGAAATGAAAGAATGAAAGAATGAAAGATATCAGCAAAAAGAACTAAATTAATGTGATTTTTTTTTCTTCTGGCAAGGCCCTAGGTTACATAGAAAATAAAGTTAATGCAGCAGCCAGAGTTCTAAAAATAGCAGACGATAATAAAGGACATTANATAAACAGAAGGAAACATGAAATAATGGATGTCTTTTCACTCATTGCAGGAACACTACTCAAAATACCATAAACTTTGCTGCTCTTATTTTTTTTTTTTGTAACAAGAGCTTTGTTGCTCAGATAATTAAGTCCCTTGGAGGCAAAATGCTTGGAATGGAATTGTAAATCAAGACCTTCATTTTCCTCTACCCTTTTTCAGCAATCTTCATGCATCTATTTTTATTTAAAAAATCTTATTTATCGCCATCACTAATTACACCTCTGGTGGTTGTGAGGTTGCCAAGTTTATATGAAGCTCTATCAGTCTGTTTAAAACGATGAGTTTTTTATTACAGAAATGAAAGAATGAAAGAATGAAAGAATGAAAAGATATCAGCAAAAAGAACTAAATTAATGTGATTTTTTTTTCTTCTGGCAAGGCCCTAGGTTACATAGAAAATAAAGTTAATGCAGCAGCCAGAGTTCTAAAAATAGCAGACGATAATAAAGGACATTATGATAATATTTGAAAACAATAGATTGTCCTACATACAGAGAAAAGTTACCCAAGGGGGAAGATAATCCCTATAGATCTCTTCTTACCACTCTGAGCTTGATAAAGTATTAGCTAATACATTGCTCAAATAATCACAAATTAAAATTCTCTGCTCAGTCCAGCCTATCCTTAAAATAATGCCCTGGAGCTGTACTCTCCCTCTGTACTTGGCACTGGTGAGACCGCTCCTTGAATAATGTGTTCAGTTCTGGTCCCCTCACAACAAGAAGGATGTTGAGGCTCTGGAGAGAGTCCAGAGAAGAGCAACAAAGCTGGTGAAGGGGCTGGAGAACAGGCCTTTTGAGGAGTGGCTGAGGGAACTGGAGTTATTTAGCCTGGAGAAGAGGAGGCTGAAGGGAGACCTCATTGCTCTCTACAACTACCTGAAAGGAGGTTGTGGAGAGGAGGATACTGGCCTCTTCTCCCAGGTGACAGAACAAGAGGGAATGGCCTCAAGCTCCGCCAGGAGAGGTTCAGGCTGAACATTAGGAAAAAGTTTTTCACAGAAAGGGTGATTGGGCACTAGAACAAGCTGCGCGGGGAGGTGGTTGAGTCGCCTTCCCTGGAGGTGTTTAAGGGATGAGTGGACGAGGTGCTGAGGGCCATGGTTTAGTGATTGATAGGAATAGTTGGACTCAATGATCCAGTGGGTCTTTTCCAACCTGGTGATTCTATGGTTCTATGATCAGGTACTGGCATCCCACCACCCCTGCATGCCTCACACGCCACTATGATTGTGCCCATGCCAGGCTTCCACGCTGCACCAGTCCCTTCTGACCAGCCATCCCTGCCACCCACAGCAGGGTCACAAACCAAAAGAAAATCTTTGC
Organism: Piaya cayana; assembly: GCA_013389865.1. Taxonomy (NCBI): domain Eukaryota; kingdom Metazoa; phylum Chordata; class Aves; order Cuculiformes; family Coccyzidae; genus Piaya; species Piaya cayana. The sequence continues at coordinate 525,184 of WAAB01019057.1, forward strand.
TGATCAGTGAGGGGATTCTCCTACTATCTCAGCCTGGCACATACATAAATATAAAGACACTATTTTAGTCTCCGTTTGTAGCTTTGTCCTAGGCTGTATAGAGGCTCTCTAATGTACTCCCATATATCTATTATTAATGAGCAAGAAAGTCAGCAAAGCTCTGTGATCCTAAAGCCTCTACTACCAAATGTACCATGTATTACAATACGCTGTATCAGTAGTCTTTCCTCTGTGATGTTGCCTTATATCATATGCCCGTTTGAGTAAATACACCATATTACAGCTGGGAATCCCCAGCTTTCCAGTCTTAGGGGAAGGCCACCACACTGCACAAACGATAGGTAGCAACTTATAGATGTTTCTCTAAATTATTCAAATATGATTATCACTGGTTTATAAGAAAGCTGCAGATAAGTACACAATAGCCCCTAAGGCTTTAATCTTTCATTTGTGAAGAGTAGTACTCCTCTTCTCTATCAAATTATATCACTGAAGTTGTACTCTTTTCAGCAGTTCCAAATCATGTGGGTCTTAACACAATATTGCCATGATGATGTGAACATAATCAAACATCTTATTTACAATTAATCATTTGATAGGAACAGTTGGACTCGATGATCTGGTGGGTCTCTTCCAACCTGGTTGTTCTATGATTCTATGATTTTTATCTTAGAAAACTGCATGTACACATTTAGTCAAAGTTATTTTAAAATACAAATTATGCTATGCTACATGACTACTTCTGAAACTTCTGACCAAAAAATCTTGCACTGGGTAAATATCAGAGGCAAGTTGCTATTTTCCTGCTAATTTGCTAGTCTCACACCAACTCATAGTTTTATAAGAAGCAGTTTTGTTAGGTCTCAGACCCATAAATAATCTTTTGAATGTAACAGATTATTTTAAAATAGTACCTGAAACACACCATGAAGTACATGTTCAGCCTTATTTAGTGAAGCTCTACAACCCCTGCTTTCCCCAGGACACAAGCCAAACAGAGACATCAAACAACCTTTAACTGAATATATTCTATAAAAGATGCAAAAAAGTCTATCTCTTTCTCTCAAGTGTTTGCCATTAAAATCAGTTTGTGCAGCTCCATCCCTTAAATCAATGGGTCAGCTTCTACTGTTTTTCAGTGGGATTAGGACTGGCCTCAAGAAGCTCTTTCTATTTACTATTGTCCGCAGCCACACTGAACAGGAGGAACTGCACTGGGCCTTAGCATAAGGATACTTATTTTGCCTCTTGACATCCATGTTGATATTTTTTCCATCAACCCAAAGATGACATAAAAGAAGTTTTGTTACAGCCAGGAAGCTAACGTGACTTGCTTAAAAAAACCCCAAAACCTGTAGAAGTCTCTCCTTGATCAAATATGGAGATTCAAATTTAAGTGCCCATTAATTCCTGCACCTCATGGTGTAAATATTTTCAGCCTGAAAGGCTGCTGTATATGAAACCATATTGTAATGAAACCCATTCAAAGCTGGAATGGAGCCAACTATAAAGTTAAAAAAAAAAAACCCAAACCCAAAACAAACAGCAGAAAAAAACCTTATGAAAATAAAGTTAGACGAGTTAGATGATTACCACCATACTCTAAAAAAACTTCCCACACCTCTCTTGCCAGGAATTTTAAGTTTGAGGTGTTTTTCATAGACCCATAGAATCACTAGGTTGGAAAGGGCCCACTGGATCATTGAATCCAACCATTCCTATCAATCACTAAACTATGCCCCTCAGCACCTCATTCACCCATCCTTTAAACACCTCCAAGGAAGGTGACTAGGTTTCCTAGTCACGTTACTCTAAAGGTATGGTAGCTAAACATGTGTTTTGGTTTTTAGAAGAGAATGGTTTGGGGTTTTTTTTGATAGCAGATATATTTACTCCAGAAACCCCATTACTTTAAAAGTAATTTTTCCCCTGATCGGCTGCACACTTTCTCACACTGAATTACTCAGCTAAATCAGTGAAAATCAAAGAAGTGAAATCATAATAATGGCTCAGATATTTTATTCTGCTATTTTATGTACTGCTGAGATCATGTGAAAATAAAATGGGTACCCAAAGCCATGTAGCTGGCCATTTACCTCCATCATGTTCATCATGTGATTAAACAGCTTAGAACTAGAAGCAAGCATTCAAACAGAAGTAGTCAGGCAGAATAAATATAGAGATTGAAATAAAAGGCTGAAGAGAAGGAAGTAAAATAGAGATAATGTAAAAGAAATTATATTATTGGGAAAAGAGATAAGGGAACAAAGAGCACTAGGCTAGTGAGAATGACTCAGGCACTAGGCTTCAACATTGAAGAATAAAAGACTTCTGCAAACAGTCCTGCTTGCAACAATAAATGTTTTCGTCTCTATTTTTCATACCATTACGTTTCCAGCAAGCATCTTGTTGCTGGCAAAATGTTCCTACAAGTTACCAAAGAAGCAGGACACACAAGGAGGATGAATAAGTATTTCAGCTTCTTCTAAGCCGTATTACATGGAGATTTTGCACCCTCTGCAGGTCCAGAAAGATATAGAAAAAAAACCAGATATATACCCTTCCTGTAACAGAAGGCAAAGAGCTGTAGGCATAATTTTCAGTTGCAGAAGCAGTAGATTTTGTGGGATTTTTGAATGTGACATTTATGGGTGGTATTTTTCATGGGAGAATGATTGTTTTGTTCCTTTCAGTCCCTCCCGGGTGATCTTCAAGAATCAAGCCATACACAGTATTCATCTTTCTCTTTACACTCTAACTGAGTGCAGGACACTACACTGTTACCTGGATTCAGGGCACTTGCAGTGACCATGAGCCTTATGAAGACAAACTTGCGTTGTTCACCACTTGGAAATATTAGAAGAAAAAGGTTTTAAATAACCAAAACCTACATGTTTAGCTTCGCCTAAACATAACCACTTTGTACTTCACTATATATAAAGTTAAACCATCTTTAGTTTTCATGTCCTGGTTCATATTCTTGGTACTCCTCTGCGTGAGCCACTTTTGACCATACACGGTAAGGCTGAAAAAAACCAGCAGCAATCATAAAAGCTGTTGCAGAGATAAGATGATTTCTGGTAAAGGACATGTATTTTCCAGTGTCAATTCAGAAGGATTCTGCAAAAACATATTCTGTATTCTAAGAAAAGCAGACAATATTGTAAATTAACGAATATATCAGTGTAATCATGCAATGAAAACCCAGGATGTAAAAATCATTCAGCCTAATACACCAGCACAAAAGTCAATTTAAATAAATATAAGAAATTAAATCAATGGAGTTTGAACTTTATTTCCTCAAAAGACAGTTGTCTTCTAAAATATTGAAAGAGAACAGTCTTGACAGTGGCTGACAAAAGAGAAAAATAAATCATATTGTATTCAAGATGAAAGTGATTTTGATGGATTTGGTAAAACCAATTACATATTACAGTGTACCTTTATCTGATAGATCTGCCTTACTACATGTTACACGGCAGCAAATGTAAATAAGGTCCATGACTGATGATAAAAAAATTGTGATGAAAAGACACATTGGACTAGTATCAAGTGTATTCCAGGGAAAGACTGTATACCATTTTCCTGATGATTTCAATGTGTTTTTAAAACAGACAGCTGTTTTCAATTGTTTTTGAAACCTCCACTGACGTCAATAAGAAAATAGTGTCAGCAAAAGATCTAGGATAAAATATGACGTGCTTTAAGAGCAACCGTGCTTTTGGTTATTTATTTTTAAAGTACATTGTTGCTTTCAGTGAGACTCAAATGAAAAACATATTTACATTTTAGAGTATGACTATCCTACTTTCCCAACCTCTCTTCTTTCTTTCTGCATCTCTTTCTGCATCAGAGGGAGGTTATTCTCCCTCTGTACTCGGCACTGGTGAGACCGCTCCTTGAATACTGTGTGCAGTTCTGGGCCCCTCAGCACAAGAAGGATGTTGACGCTCTGGAGAGTGTCCAGAGAAGAGCAACGAAACTGGTGAAGGGGCTCAAGAACACGCCTTATGAGGNTATAATCTCATGCCCTGCACCTTCTACATAGAAGCCCTTCCTAAGTCTTCTCCTCATTTCCCCACCAGTTACACTTCCACTTTCTCCCTAATTTAATAAAGATCATCAATAAAGTCATTCTTTTGAAGCACTGTTATTAGGCTTTATAGATTATCAGGCTAAGGAATTATTCATTATTTATGTCTTTCAGGTACAGAAAACTTAGAAAATAATATGGAATAGGTGTAAAATTTGCAATTTAATGTTCACATCCAGAGGACATGTAATACTTTTGAGAAGTTCACAGTTGACATCCAGTTAATCCTACTATTCTGTAGGGGCCATGTAAGTATATTAGGAAGGTTTGAACCTCCAGCTAAAGAAATATCACTAAAATCAAGAATAAATTACACCAAAATTGTAGAAAGAACAGCCAATGATCTAGGGAAAGGTAGTGTCTGTGATCTTCATTCCTTCATACCACTAGAGTTTTTCAAACTTTCTTATGCTTCTAACATAGAAAAGAAACATAAAGCCACTCAAAGCAATCATGTAAAATAATTTCCTTGGAAAATAAAATCTCAACTTTTCTCTCTTTACTTAAAACATGCTTAAGCTGGCTATTCTTCTTAAAGCTCTTTTAAAATGTCATTATCACAGTCTAGCTTTGTTAATAATTTGATTTCTTGGACAAATAAAATAAAATCATCATAACACCTACCCTGGGTTTACTCTAGCACGATTGTCTTCTCTTGCAAAACAAATCTGTACAAGTGCAATTGGAAGCTGGTCTGCAGAGAGTCACAGGACCCTTCCTCTTTACACACAAATACCAATCGTGTTTAAAACTCCAGAAAAGTCTGATGTAAAAATAAAAGTCTGTGGATGAACAAGAAAACAAAAATCTAAATTAAGAACATAACACTAACAAAAGCAAACAGCTCTGTTTACATTAATGGGGTTAACTTGTCATTTCTAAGTACATTCTCTTTAATACGAGTGCATCTATTTTAATGAGATCTTTAAATAAGAGACTATCAATTCTCTTGTAGCAGCAATGATAGCGGTTAGTCATCATCTAAGCCATTTAGAAATCAACTATTTCCAGTCACTAGATGTAAATACTATGTCAGGTAATTTGTTGGATGCCACCCAGGCATATCTGATTGCTGATATTCAGATATAACTGCATGAAGTGTAGCTGACAGGTATCTGACAATTGCTATCAACACTTCAGAGCGGGGAAAAGCTGGATTGCTGCCACATTAGTACATTTCCTCACAGATTGAAACTTTCCTATGCTCTCCTCCATGCCTAGCTGCCACCATTCCCTTTGTACTGCTTAGCTCAGGTACTCAGAGTTGTCAAGGTATTTATCTGGATTAAAGATGCTGTCTCAGCTCTTTTCTAAAGTGAATTGCAATGGAAGAGCTCCAATATTTAAAGGAGGAGAGGAAGAGAGGAAAGACCCTAAAAGCAAGGAATATTCAGCAGTCAGACTGCACAACTGTTGAACTGATGAAAGCTTTTACAGAATTTACCTGAAGGCTCTTCTGGACATAGTTAAAGTACACGCTTCTCGAGAAACACAATGTACTTGGCTGGGAATTCAGTGGAGCTCAGGTGATTCTGGTCCAACTAATTTCTAACACTGGTCTTAGAGTTTTGGTGAAAAGTTTCACTTCAGTGTTTGTAAAATCAGTGTCTTGCACGTGTCTTGCAAAGGCAGCTGCTGCATGTAGATGATTTTGTTGAAGTCCTGAAAACTCGTGACATGCTCCCTAATTCATGTTCTGACCATTCCACTCAAGGAAACGAGAATCATTCAAAGTATTTCAGAGATGTCTGTCTTACATACTCAGCTCCCATCGCCACTGGTGTATCACTTCATGTTGACATTGCCAGATCCATAAACATGATATAGTGGAAGCAGGACAGATGGTAGCAGCTCTGTCTCAGTCCCAGTAGAAAATTCCTGCTATAAGTCATTAGGGTTTGTTTGCTTTGGTTTTTAAAGACAGGTTGAGAGTACACAACAATATAAAAAACAAACAAAAGGCTGGGTGTGTCAAGTATAACATAGAACAACAACGATTTGTTTTCACTGACTGCCACTCTTATTCTACAGCAAGGTCACCTATGAATCAGTTGCTGGTGAAGTGCCAGTGAGGTGGCAGCCGTGCTTCAAACAGCACTGCCAAGTTTACCATATTCACACCCACACAGTGCAGTTCAAGGATGAGTGGGGCTAAATGCCCCAGTAGAGCTGCCCGGCTGCTCAGGGCATGATGAGGCTGTGACTCACCTAAATCACAGAGGTGGATGTAGGCTGATATTCACCTGTACTGAGCATTAAAAAAAAGCCTGGAAGGCTTTTAGCCTCCCATAGAAATGCTTTTATTTACTGCAGTAGTTATCCCCAATAGACATAAGGCAATTAGGCAGAACAAAAGTGTAAAGGCTTTATGAACAATTTTGTGCCACTCCCTTCTAGCTCAATAGATTTCTGCTTGACACTAATATTTGTACCTTGATCCTTACAAAGCACCTTCCACCATCCCCAAGGTCTGTCTAGCTGCTAGACAGACCCTGCTTCTCCCCAGAGACCTTGTCTTGCTGCAACATCCCCAGCAGTAGCGCCTAGCACAACCCTGCAGCCCCTTTAGCACGTCTCAGCTCAGCAGCAGCCAAACTGTTATCAGGGACCTGCCTCCACACAGCTCAGGCTCTTCTTAAAGCAGTGCAGCAGATACCTTAAACTATAACAAGAAATACATTACCACCTCCAATATGACCAAAGGCTGACCTCCTCCAGGTCTCTCTGATCACACAGCATAAAGAGATGTAGCTTCCATGGGGAGGGGATAGAAAGAACAGCTCACTACCTATTGTTTACTACATATCCTCCAGACACCCTGAAACATCTCCCAGGCTGTATGACAAAGCTGCTCAGAGGTAAGTCCCCAACAAACATGGGGAAGGGCTCAGACTGTTACAGCTCCTATTCAGTTAGCAAGGCCAGAGAACTGTAGAAGAAAACATGCTCCCAAGGCCCGTGGCTGCTCCTCACAATACTTGCTGCATTTCACAGAATCACAGAATAACAGAATCACCGGGTTGGAAGAGACCCACTGGATCATCGAGTCCAACCACTCCCACAAAACACTAAACCATGTCCCTCAGGACCTCGTCCACCCACACCTTAAACACCTCCAGGGAAGGCGAATCAACCACCTCCCTGGGCAGCATATTCCAGTGCCTAATGACCCTTTCCGTAAAAAACTTCCTCCTAATCTCTAACCTAAACCTCCCCTGGCGGAGCTTGAGGCCATTCCCCCTTGTCCTGTCCCCTGACACCTGGGAGAAGANTCACACAGCATAAAGAGATGTAGCTTCCATGGGGAGGGGATAGAAAGAACAGCTCACAACCTATTGTTTACTACATATCCTCCAGACACCCTGAAACATCTCCCAGGCTGTATGACAAAGCTGCTCAGAGGTAAGTCCCCAACAAACATGGGGAAGGGCTCAGACTGTTACAGCTCCTATTCAGTTAGCAAGGCCAGAGAACTGTAGAAGAAAACATGCTCCCAAGGCCCGTGGCTGCTCCTCACAATACTTGCTGCATTTGTATCAATGAGGCCACCCTTGGCCAGGTCACAAATGGTACAAATGTTAAACAAGCAGGAGGAATTGAGTTATTCATATCTTATAGCATCTGTATCTGTGGGCATGGTCTAATCTCAAGAAGAAAGTGCACAAACAAGTATGATGAAATGCATTAGTCAAAGAGAGCAGCAGATTGAACTGTCTTGCTGGATGTGAGCATCTCATGGGGTGCAAGGGGCTATGAGAAACTGATGACAGTTTCACCCCCTCAGCCCTGCTCAGGGAACAGAAGTTTATTGCAAGCACATTCATCTCCTGCATCCTTTCTTCTTTGAAGGCCTGGGATCCAGCAAACTTCTAATCGTCACCTCTGTCCTGAGCAGATTCACAGGTGCAGCCTACATGATAAGCAACCTTTCAGAAAGACAGCCCTACAGTTCATTAACCTTGTAGCTCTGAAATGAACAGTTCAGCCTCCCCAGTCTACAGGTCCCCTCTACAGGGACCCAATGGAAGCACTTGGCTTTCAGATGAGGAAGGCACTTCTGACCTGAATCAAGTGATGGCCACCACCTCCTATGTCTCATCTCCTGCTGGCATGGAGCTGCCTTGCCATGCACAATTGGGATCCCTTCAGAAGAGATGAAACCCAACGCTATCTACTGTAGACAGCCTGTTTCTTAACATGGCCTTAACTTGAGCCTCCATTAAATGGGCACCAAAAAACCAGTCAAAAGAATGTAGAGAATAAAAGACACTTGAAAAATGCCAGCAGCCTTGACTACATCTCCAACATGATCAGCACTTGATCTTTCCAGTTCTTGAAAAGACCTCGCTTGAGATCCTGAAGTGTAAGGAGAAATATCACTGTTGCCGCCCATGGTGCAAATTTGGGAAGAAGGGGTGGGTAAAATAGTTTCAAAATAGGCAACATCCAAAGGAAAAAAACTAAGCACAAACTCAAAGGTTTCCGTCTCCACAGTGGCATGCAACAGTTCTGCTACCTCATCTCCTACCTCACCCAGAAACCTCAGCTCAGTAAAGAAACTTGCAGAGCCAGTGAGCCTGGCAACCCAAAGCATCTCAGCTTGGGAACCCATGCACTGGACAGATCTCTCAGAACCCCCCAAACCAGCAAAAAAGACGTTGCTCTAAAAGTCTCCTCCTGCTTTGTTACAAGCCCAGGAAAACTGGCAGATCTCCCAGTAACTGCTTCATTCCAAAAATACAAGGATGTCTTGACACTTCTAGTCCCAAAGTTCCCAGCCCAGAGAACAGCCTCAGGCAGAGGAGCATAACTTGATATGGGGTGCCATGTCTACACCCAACCACAAAGACCCAGAAGAATGACTACCGAGACAGCTTTATGCCTGCAGCAGAGGCAGAAGGGATTTGTTGCAGAAGGGATTTGCAACAGGCTGCTTCTTGTAAGCTTAGCAAAAGGTACTTTTTTAAAACAAATAAGCACAGAGCATGCACCTGTCAAATTCACAGCTGCAACACCAGTTACAGGGGACTACAACAGCCATCCTGAAGGAGAACAAGCTCAAAAAGCAGGTCACGATAAGCACCCCATGCAGCGACAGCCAAACTTTGAACAGCTCTACCACGTTTGTCATTCCTACAGGTAAGGTTCCACTTGAACCCACATGCCACAGCCTGTGGCTAAGCAGGGTTGGGTGCCTGGGAGGGTTGGCAGACTGCCCAGGGCAGAGAAGGATGGAGGTGGGTGTGTAGGAACTCAAGAGGCTGAGAGAGCTGAGGCTCTTTAGGCTGGAGAAGAGAAGGTTCAGGGGCATCTTATTAATGCCTATATATCTCTGAAGGAAAGGTGCAAAGAGGATAGAGCTAGACTCTTTTCAGTGGCATCCAGAGGCAGGGTAAGGGACAGTGGGCACAATCTGAAACACAGGAGGGTCCATCTGAACATTAGGAAACACTTTGCTACTGTGGTGCCTGAGCAGTGGAAGTGCTGTCAAGTGTTCCTCCTTAGAGATATCCAAAAGTCATCTGAACATGGTTCTGGGCAACTAGGTCTAGGTGGTCCTGCTTGAGCAGAGGAGTCGGACAATATGACTTTTACAGGTCCCTTCCAACCCCACTCTTCTCTGGATATGTCTCAGTCTTCACCTATAATGAATTCTGCAAAGATATCCAGTAGGCTTTTAGACTCACAGAAAAAAACCCAGTTTATTCAAATGTAAATGGAGCCACCTGCCTATTCTTAATTATTTCATATTTGTCATTTCATTATCGTTTTCACATTTGTCTCTAACATAGACGACACTCCACATCTTTCTTCACAAAAAAAAACCAACCAAAATTCACGTTCTGAATATATTTCCTTTTTCCTTCACTTATTGTGTGACTCACTTGTCAGCTCTGCATGAGGAGACATTTATGACGCAGTCCTTATTGTAAGTTCAGAAAAATAATACACGTTTCTTCTCCAAAGAACATTAACAGTAAGGCTCCCTCATGTTAGGACTTCCTGACTTAAGTATTTTCATCTGAACAAAACCATTCCCAATAACATTGGACTAGATACAGAAAAGCTTTGCTTTTTGCACTTCAATATTTTGGCAAGGGTTAACCACAAAGAAGCACCATAACTGTCTGGAAGGACATTACTCTATAGGAAGGACAACTCAAAATCAGATACTAGTAAATGAGATGACAGCAATGACTTGAAAACCATGGCCGCCCTCAACAAAATTATGTACTAGTCACCTCCTGTATCTGTACACTGTGACTCATGAAACAGCATGACAAGATGCTCGGGCGAGTAGCCAGGTTTTACAAGAAGCAAATTCATCATGACTCAGCTAAAACATTGGGATAGTTTGGCCCAAGTATGGACCCATACTGCATCCAGGAAAGAAAAAAAAAAAAAAAAAAAGGAAGGCTTTTAAACTCCCATGAAGTCAGGTTTTATATGGCTATAAATGATGACAGTTATCTTTCTCCATGCAGAAAAAGCATCAGGTGAAACAGAATAGAAATACCAAGACAGAAAAGCTGATGCACATCACTCTGTCATTCCAGCAGATCTCCCCTACAAGCCCATGCTGTTGCTCATTTGCTAAATCAGCACCCATTGCACCTGCCATGGAGAAAGCGTGTATTAGTACTAACGAGGCCGTGCTTGGCTGGAACACACCTGACCCCAGTGTTAAACAATCACATCTTACAGTATCCAAACCTGTGGGCACAGACTTATCTTAAGAAAAGGGTGTATGAAAAGGTATGATTAAATGCATTAGTAAAGGAGAGTAGCAAATTGAACTTTGTCCCTCTGAATGTGGGTGTCCAAAGGGGTGAAAGGTTCAAGGCCATGAGAAATTGATGACTCTTTCACCCACTCAGCCCTGCTGAAGGAATGTAAGTTTGTTGCAAGCACATCCATCTGCTATATCCTTTCAGTCTTGAAGGCCTGGGATTCAGGCAGTCCTTAATTCCCTGTTTCTCCTTTTTTGTTTCGTTGTTTAGAAGTCACATAATTCTGCAATTTTAAGTCCTGCTTTCCACTGCAAACTGGTTTTGATGCTCTTGGGAATGTGATTCTTTAGCCAAGACTGCGTATTTCCATGGTTTCCCCTCTCCAGTGCAGCCTTTCCGAGGAGAGCTGGCTATTGCTATGGTCAGGCTAGTGGAAGAGAATAGATGGACAGAACCCTTAGAAGTCAAACAGTCCAATATAAGAATATAGCCCCAGCAGAAAAGGGACTCCCTCTCGTACTATGCTGAGGTAGGTACATAACACAGGGCTCAGCCTCCAAGGTGAATTAGAATGCAAAAAGAGATCCTTAAAAAGAGATGATTTCAAGCTTAAAGTTTGTGATTTGCTACAGTGCAATTCCAATCAGTCACAGAACACACACACAAAAGTATCAAAGAATACACACGTATATATCATATAGCTAAAAATTTGATCAAAGTCTGAACAGATAATTTAGTCTGAACAGATAATACTAAAGGCAAATCTGGACATCATCTACTTCCACTGATCTGAAATGCTGAACTGGCTAAGTATGTAGAGGCTTGGAGCACATTTGCACAGAGAAGGACAGCTTCAACATAAAATGAAGCATCTAAATTATAAAAATTCTGAATTGATTGAACTCAGTCATCCCCTACCTTCTCCCACCAGTCACTGGTTTTACAGAAGTAAATTATTTCAAAAGTGTCTATGTGGAAACCTCAGATCTTAGAATAAAGGTTTAGAGAGAAGAAGAGTGTTGAAGACTTCACCTTAGGAAGCTGAATGCCATGTTCAGTTCTGGGCCCCTCACCACAAGAAGGATGTTGAGGCTCTGGAGTGAGTCCAGAGAAGAGCAACGAGGCTGGTGAAGGGGCTGGAGAACAGGCCTTATGAGGAACAGCTGAGAGAGCTGGGGTTGTTTAGCCTGGAGAAGAGGAGGCTGAAGGGAGATGTTATTGCTCTCTACAAATACCTGAAAGGAGGTTGTGGAGAGAAGGGAGCTGGCCTCTTCTCCCAAGTGACAGGGGACAGGACAAGGGAGAATGGCCTCAAGGTCAGCCAGGGGGGATTTAGGCTAGACATTAGGAGGAAGTTTTTCACACAAAGGGTCATTAGGCATTGGAATATGCTGCCCAGGGAGGTGGTTGAGTCACCTTCCCTGGAGGTGTTTAAGGCATGAGTGGACGAGGTGCTAAGGTGAGGTCTAGTGATTGATAGGAATGGTTGGACTCGATGATCCAGTGGGTCTCTTCCAACCTGGTGATCCTATGATTCTATCATACTGAAACAAAAATCCTGCGGGGAGCAGGCAGGAACCTTTGCAAAGACAGGGAATACAGAATCCAGGTAGAGAAGACCAAATTCCCTTTTAATGAACGCCTCCATGAACAGCCGGTATGCCTAACATTTTCTAGGACAAAAGATGGAAATCTCAGCTTGTTTTTCACCACTTGACAGCAGCCTAGAGAAAGTTTTTCAGTGCTGGGACGTTCATGCAGCAGCTCTCCTTGCACCCCCCAGGCTGCAGAACACACGCAAGGTGCCAAGTTCATCGTTAAGGCCCTCGCTTTTAGTTTGTTCAAAGCAGAACCAAACAAACACCATCTCCTCTTAGCAGGAGGCTTCCAGAGCCACCCGAAATTTCGAAATCGCGGGCATCCCCGGTTTCCCGATGCCCTTAGGGGAGGCGGGGGGAGAGGTGGAGCAAGGGCAGGGACCGGCCCCAGCCGGGCGGCTCCGAGCCTTTAAAGCTCTTTCGAGGGCTTGGGGAGAAAGCCCAGAGGGACGGAGAAGAGCGGGTGACCATGGCCAGTCCTTGCGTGGTCCTGAGCAACAAGATGAAGATGCCGGCCCTGGGGCTGGGCACTTGGCAGGTACCAGGGAGGGCAGGAGGAGGCTGGTCCAGCGGGGGGCTGAGAAGATGGGGGGGAAATAACAAAATTGGAAGGAAAAAAAAAGAAAAGAAAATACAAAGAAGAAGAAGAACTGTGACCGAAAAGGGGGCTCCCGTGGTGCTGTGCAGGCTGCCTGGGGAGCCACATCCCCGAGGAGGGAGCAGGAGAGTCAATCTAGCGGCCGCTTGTGTAACCGGGCGGGGCGCGGGGGAGGGAGGGGGGCGGCCAGCAAGGGGGGGGAAAGGGGGGGAAAAGTTAAAAATAGGAGTCGGAGAAGGTGGTGGGAGGCAAAAGAAAGAGGAAGGGGTGCAAAACAAGGAACCGCCAACGAGGAAAGAACGAATGTGGGGTGCAAAAGACATCTGGCAGCCGTGGATGGGAGCCCTGAGCCACAAACCTGCGTGTCTGAAAGGGTCTGGGGCAGGCAAATGGGCAGCACTGGGAGCAAAGAAGGGAAAATGATGGTGGGCATTGCCCTGCTGGAAAGGGCAGAGCCATAATGTCTCAAAACACAACGGATGACACAAAGCCGAGTGGAAGTGTTGATCTGCTGGAGGGTAGGGAGGCTCTGCAAAGGGATCTGAACAGACTGGACCACTGGGCTGAGAGCAATGGGATGAGGTTTAACACAGCCAAATGTCGGGTCCTGCACTTGGGGCACAACAACCCTATGCAGAGCTACAGACTGGGTGAGGTCTGTNTGAAGGGGCTGGAGAACAGGCCTTATGAGGAACGGCTGAGAGAGCTGGGGTTGTTTAGCCTGGAGAAGAGGAGGCTGAGGGGAGACCTCATTGCTCTCTACAAATACCTGAAATGAGGTTGTAGAGAGGAGGGAGCTGGCCTCTTCTCCCAAGTGACAGGGGACAGAATGAGAGAGAATGGCCTCAAGGTCAGCCAGGGGAGGTTTAGGCTGAATATTAGGAAAAAGGTTTTCATGGAAGGGGTCATTGGGCACTGGCAGAGGCTGTTCAGGGAGGTGGTTGATTCGCCTTCCCTGGAGGCGTTTAAGGGATGGGTGGACGAGGTGCTGATGGCCATGGTTTAGTGTTTGGTAGGCATGGTTGGACTCGATGATCCAGTGGGTCTCTTCCAACATGGTGATTCTATGATTCCTTTCTGCTCTCTTCAGTTTCCTGCAAAAACACTGTTTTCCTGAAAAACTGAAATGCGGTTTAAATGCAGGTGATTAATTCCAGTGGCAACTGGAAAGGGAAACTTTGTGGAGCTATTCCCAGAATCCCATGGCAAAGCTCATGGTTTGGTTGATTTTGCTCTCAGGCTCCTCCAGGAAAGGTGGAAGAAGTGGTGAAGGTTGCTATCGATGCAGGCTACCGCCTTTTTGACTGTGCCTACTTCTACCAGAATGAAAATGAAATAGGGAATGCAGTCCAGCAGAAGATCAAGGAGGGGGCTGTGAAACGGGAAGACCTCTTCATTGTCACTAAGGTATGAGGATGCAGAATTACTGGGGCATGTATGATTTCTTGAAGAGAAAACTTTGTTCCATCTGTAAAGTAAACTAAAGACTTATTTCTTTCTACAATATTCATTTCATAGGTGTCTTGTCTGCTCTAAATTTCATCCTGTATTTGTACCTAAGGGACCATTGACAGCTTTGGAAGGGTAGCATGGTTGTTGCAGATCTAATAATTTCCTTGCATCTATTAAGTCACTTAATTGTACTGAAGGTTCATTTGTGTGGACCACAGAAAGATCAGAAAAAAAGACAAGACAGACATCTGAATTCAAAGATACCATGCTACTTAGTGATGGCAGGGCCCTAGAAAGTAGTGTCACGTACAAAATATGAGCTTGAAAAGGAATAGAAATTAAATTATGGGACTTAACTCTGAAATATTTCCTATGTGTTTGTTCCTTTATCTCACCCACTCATCTCCACAACGCTCTTTACCAAAAAGTAAAAACACTTCAACTAAAAAAACTTATGACTTGGAGTTTTCACCAGCAAAACCAGAAAACATTGAGTATAATTAAGTTCTTCCACATACTCAGGGCTTCCATATACTCAGGCTGCCCAGGGAGGTGGTTGAATCACCTTCCCTGGAGGTGTTTAAGGCATAGATGGACGAGGTGCTAAAGTGCATGGTTTAGTGTTTGATAGGAATGGTTGGACTCAGTGATCTGGTGGGTCTCTTCCAACCTGGTTATTCTATGATTCTATGATTCTACTCTTCATTAAAATATCAGCTTCCATTTGTTTGGCATCCATTCAGTACACACTGGGTAGGTGGGAAGGGAGTTGTCCTCCTAGACCATGGAGGGAGAAGCATCTATCACCTGATCTGGATCATGGAAGCTGTAGAGTCACAGTCAGGCTTGGTTTCTTCCCACAGCTGTGGAACACGTTTCACGAGAAGTCCCTGGTTAAGGTAGCGTGCAAGAAAAGCCTCGCTGCACTGCAACTGGACTACCTTGACCTCTACCTGATGCACTACCCTATGGGATTCAAGGTAGTCCTGCTCTATATTCTTTTTACCTTGCTAGAAACATGGTGTGTTCTCTCTTTTGGCTCTGTGAGCATCAACGTTGTGCAGATGGGTCATGCTGTGATTCATTTTGGCTCTCCCCTGAACCTGATGCTAGCAAGTGTTTAGTCACTGATTAGGTAGTGGTATGTTTCAGTGCATGGGTCTGTCTTTCCAGCCTGCTGGAGCAAGATACATGAGGGTACAAACCCTCCTAATGAGCCCCCAGGGTCTCTGAGGAAACTGTAACCTGCACAGGATGGTGCAGTTTGGGGTCATGGCCGCCTGCTGAGCCAGAACAGTGTGAGCATCTGAGGTTTTGGAGATGTTGGATTGATCTGGAGTAACCAACAGTGAAAAACAAAGCAGAGTGCACAAAGAATGTGCTTTCCCCACCACCCCCCCGCTCTAGTCTATACCTGTATAAAGTAAATAAACACCCTAGAATAAAGGGAAAAGTGGGGGAGTTGTTTCTTCTTTCCTGTCTAGATCTGCCTAAGTAACTCACGTAATTGCTACTAATCCGCACTCTTCATATGCAGCGATTGATTTGTATAAATATGGCACTCTTCCAAAAGATAATACTGATGAACATTATGATTCTTAGTTATAACTTGCTAGTTTTGCTGCCTGTAATTCCAGTTAGAAGTACTTGTAAACAATGGGAAATGAAACTCTTCTAAAAGTCTGTTTATTATCTACATTGAAATAACAGGCTGGTGAAGAACTGCATCCTATGGATGAAAAGGGTATGAGTATCCCCAGTGATACTGATTTTCTGGACACATGGGAGGTAAGTTAACGTTTGCCCTTCTTAGCAGGTATCAGCACTAGAGATAGAGATTAGTTTGGCTATGGAGGATTGTTGCTCAACACTATTTCATGACAAGAATGAGCAGAGCTGCTGTCATCCCTTGTTTTGAGGAACATGTCTTCAATAAGACAGAAGAGTAGGAAACTGTTGGCATTGTAGGTGCAGTCACTAAAATAATATTTGAATATACACAATGGTAGAACTGAAGCATAGATTAATCCAGGTGTGGCTGTTGGTTTATTGGGGAATTCACACGGATAAAAAATTCTCACGCTTTTCAGTGCTGGGCATTAACATCTCAGGCTGCTCTTATTTCATCTTGGACTGGGGTGATTCAGGATCTCTTCCTACTACCTGCACCTCTGTGATGCTACAGCTCTGGGAAATATATATATATTCTGTATATCAGATTACAGTTGCAAGAAAGTAACTGAATTTACCCTAACATCCTCTGTGCTGTGTTCTGCCAACTCGGAGGTAGTGTCCTGGCACAGGAAGAGGTGGAGGGGTCTCTCTTGCTTCTTTAGCTCTGATAAAGTGACCCCCAAAGAAGCCAAAGCAAAAGATTTTTCTTCCCATCACAAAAGCATTAGCCAAGCTACTCTTCTCATATTGCTTTCCAATCTGCAATTGGACATAAAGCATACAGCTAATACGAGGTGAAAAGATTTGGGGCGTTTTTATTTAATTTGAGATACTATTATTCAATTTAGCATGGGTTGTTTGTTGATTTGGCACTAGCTTTAGGAAAATAAAAGAGTGTGATTGACAGTAATACCACCTCATGAATGTGTTGGTTCTCTTTTACCCATTAGGCCATGGAAGAGCTTGTGGACTGTGGTCTGGTTAAAGCCATTGGAATCTCCAACTTTAACCATGAGCAGATTGAAAGACTCTTGAACAAGCCAGGACTGAAATACAAGCCAGTAAATAACCAGGTAAGATTTTTATTTCCATTGATGTCAACTAACCTTAGAATATTCCTAAATATATTCTTGCGACACATCAGCTCTAAAAATGACCTCTGCCATAACCTTTAAATAGCTTTGGTGCCATAGGAAGATGTTGCAAAGCACTAGATATCACTTGTTATCTGAAAGTCTCTTCAAAGAAGTACTGCCTGCAACAGGCAAGGCTTTACTGTGGTGTCAATGTTGATGGATTTTAGCTGACACAGATCTCAACAGAAAACATTTTTGTTGACTTGGGTGTATTGCACATTGTTGTAGTGGAGATTTGAAAATAAAACTGTACAAACCAGTATGGAGTGTTCATATTACAGTAATATGAAACAGAAGATTTCTTTCTTAGACCTTGGAAAACAGTGAAAATATCCATTACCTTGCGTGTGTAAGAATTGTGAATTTCTGCTACACATCCTCTTTCACACTGTCTGTGTCACTGCCCAAGTTGCCACAAAACTGGATAACCAGCAAACTCCACCCTGCAAGCTACTGCACAGGCATGGGAATGTACCAGCATGCTCTACTGATTCACTGGAAATATTTATCTTTCAAAATAAAATAAAGTGCTTCACTAAACCTCATCATAAAAAAGAAGGTTCGAGTATACAATTACATCAAAAATTCTCACCATACACCTCATGAATGAAATCAAATGACAGCAGGGGCATCAGGACCTTCTGATTTTTTTTCTGTATGTGACTTCTTTTGTACTCAGCTAAGGGTGCTAAATTCCTGTCTCTGTCAGCTTGGGAACAGCCAAGGAAATCCTTACTCTGGGTCCTGGTCTTGGGACTAGCATGTGCACAGGCCAGACTTATCAGAAAGGGGTGACAGGACTTGGAAATATTTTAATTAGGATTATCAAGTTCTGGTGGGAACAGACCCAACTACCACAATGCTAAAAGCTGCTTTAACTTTGACACCTTAAAGAACTTCAGGCTTTGACTCCAGTTTGCTTCTCTATGAGTTTGCCTATGCCTGACACTGCCATTACAGCAGTTGCCTAGTCTAGCTGAGGTCTAAATAAACCGCTGCACATGGATTTCATGTCACTGTGCCTGGTACTAAAGCTAAGGCCAGGTTTGTGCATGGTTCCATATTATGCAGTGTGGACATATCCCTGTGGTCATACTATGGATTGTGGCAAGTCCAGTAGCATCCCCATGTAGGCTTCTGTTGTTTCCAGTTAAACGACATCTTGCCCAAATGTCTGGCCAGAACATGATCTGAGCTAACCTAGAGATGGGCATCTCCCTAGGCTTCTTCAAAAGTCAGGGAGTCTCCTTGAGGAGAGCTGGGGTGACTCAGAGCAGAAATTAAACTACAGAAATTCTGAGCTGTCCCTCTGCAGATGCAGCCTTGCTCTCCAGCAGTACAGGAAGACAGATTTTCCTGATTCCTGATACAGAAAGCACTTTCACTCTTCTCATCTGTTCCTCATTATCTTTGTGTTTAGTATGAGGAAGCCCTATTCTTTGTGCCAGGCCTCCAGATGAGACTGTGACTTGTGTAACTTTTTTATAAGATGGATTTTAATCATGACACTGGGAGCTTTTTTCTTCTTGTTTTCTGTGACCCAATGCAAATCAAAAAGTTAGTTACGCTCTGGAGCTCAGTGTGGTCTGCCTCTCTTTCAACCACTGTGTCTCTGTGTTTGCAGATTGAATGTCACCCATACCTAACCCAGGAGAAGCTGATCAAGTACTGTCAATCCAAAGGGATTGTGGTGACAGCGTACAGCCCACTTGGCTCTCCAAATCGCCCATGGTAAGAAAGCACTGCAGCCTTTCTGTGCAAAAAACAAAGCATTTGCAACTTGAATATTTGAGGCAAATGATTTAAATAATCAGATATAATGAGAAAAGTCCTGCTTCTTTTTTTGCAAACTATTTCACACAAAACAACAGATTTCCTGCAGGGAAGCTAATACCTTTCTACCATCAATATCCTACCTTTTGTTTTCAATAGGGCCAAGCCGGGGGAACCAATGCTGCTAGAGGATCCCCGGATTAAAGAGATTGCAGTTAGACACCATAAAACCCCTGCACAGGTAAGTGGGATTGTTAGGGCAAACTTCCTCGTCAGACAATTTTACAATTAGTAGATGTCACCATCTCTAGCCATAGAGTGTAATGGAGTTGAACTGCACTTGACTCTTCATATTGCCCCAGTTCTTGCCAGCATTCATATGAATTAGTAGGTATTTTCTAAGAGGTCCGGAGTGCTGAACTTTGTAGGGGCTGATCAGCAGTGGTACCCACTTACCTCAGGTGTCCCCTTTCCTAGGGAGATGTCTTCTGCTCCCAGAGAGAAGTGCTTGTTCCCTGAGAACCCTTTTCCTCTTAGGTTTACTTAAAATCATCAAGCCAACTCATTACTGCTTTCTCCAGCTAAGTTAACTGAGTTATCTTTCAGAGGATCCCTGTAGTTTGCAGACTTATTCAATTGCTTCCTGCTTGCTTGTGTTCACGAAGAATTATTGAAAGCATCTTGATTAGTAAAGATGAATTTCTGTTAGCTGCTAGTTACGCAAGTGAATTTGTGCCCCGGTTACGCAGAAACTGCACTTCAAACAAACCCCCATGTTCACAAGCAATTACATATTTTAAGGCAGGCAGAACAGGATAAAAAATTGTATGCAGCTACTGAGGGGAAATTTTAACATCCATAAATATGTTTTTCCTTTTAAGAACTTCAAAAAGATTAGCCTAGGTGAGGTACTTACCTGTGAGACCAAATAATCTACAGTATGATTATGTTCATTTGGTCTGAGTATTCAGATAATATGAGCCAGAAGCAGCATCATATCTGCTCTCACCTCCCTCCCTGCCTACAATAAATGAAAACAAAACAAATCCTGGGGAACTGAGGATGTAGAAACAATACAGGCCAGAAAAAATTACTTTTTTGGTAGTCTGCAAGCAAAAGCTGGCACATTAAACTCCTGTGTGCAAACTGGTAGAGTATTCCATATCATGAATATGGTTGTAGAAAAAGAAATTGGTTTGTACATGGAACAAAAAAAAAGTGAAAGAACACAAAATGCATTTGGATGGATTGCTTGGTACTCCTGTGTTCATGCTCCTCCTTGCCCTTTCCTAGGTTCTGATCCGGTTCCTTATCCAAAGAGACTTGATTGTCATTCCCAAGTCTGACAAACCACAGCGTGTTCAGGAAAACATCAAGGTAAAGTTTTCACTAAGACTATTGCCAACTTTTTACAGACGATAAGCACCCACACCCTTATCTTCTCTGCATTTCCAAGCAGCATCTGGGAGGCACTGGAAGTGAAACACAGATGTAAAGATTGGGGTTTAGCCCTACCTAACCATCTGCCCCTGTTCTCTAGGGAAAAGCATTTTCTTCCTGCCAGGAGAGAAATGGGTTTCAACAGGGTGGGCTGAGCAGTGCTACTCTGGAAGGGGAATGCAGTTTTGTGCTTGCATCTGGGACATGCTAAGTGAGCCCTTCTTTAAGGTGTTAAGGAGCAAAGGGTAAATACCAAACCAGTTATGGCTTTTGTCTCACTTTGAGGCTGTTGCTCCCCTTGGCAGGGAGGTTCAGCTGGAGGTTTGCTCATAAAGCCTGATATTTTTTATGATCTCTCTGAGCTACATTCAATTAATGCTGCTGCATTTTGGACCGACTTCTCCTTTGAACAACTAGCAAGAATTCTTAGATGACCAATGAACTGTGAGACAACTATATGCAGTTGGTAACCAGTATTTCTCTGTGGTAGCAGAAATACTTATTGCTAGTTCCAGTATTTGTGATGCATTAGGTAATTCATCTTTAGCACCTTGAGCTTTCTGTCTGTGCACCACAACACAAACAACAGTGGTGCATTCAGCTACCTAGAACTGTAAAACATTGCTGCGAACAGCATATAGAGAGATAAGTACTGTCTTGATTACTTCAAGGTTAAAATGGTGTTTGGCTGAGAAATCAGGGGATTTATTAACTGTGGATGCAGTATGTTCCTACCTCAAGTCGTAAATGCAAGAAGCATACTTAATACCTAATGACTCAGAAGCCTTAGTAACGCTTACTTTTTTTCCTCTGTGGTAGGTTTTTGACTTTGAACTGTCTAAGAAGGAGATGGATGTCATCCTCAGCTTTAACAGGAACTGGAGGGCAGTTCCAGTGACCCAGTATGTTCTTTATTATCCTTATTATCCATTAGGTTTATCTCTATCTGTATTTTCTTATCTCTCATCTTGAAAACATCTATCACCAAAACCAGAGAGATCTCATGTCTTAAATTCTGGACCCCAGGTAATGAAACATGTCCTGGAACTGCCATTGGGAGGGAGATTCACTTGGGATATTCCCTTCAGCATCTTGGTGTTGCATGTGCTTGCTCACAAGCCAGTGTTTAAATTAATGATAGCAGCAAAACTTGAGTGCCTTGACATTTGGGGAGGGAGACTGCAAGAGGGAAATGCTGCTTAAGATACTTTCTACATTACTTAAATAACCAGTTCTTTCTCTTTTCAGGGCTGTCAATCACAAGGACTACCCATTCAAAGCAGAATATTAATACCAGTAGCTTCTGTGAGACCTCCATGTAACTTCTTCCAGGGTAGATGATGTGCTCTGTAACTTGGTCTTGATATCTTTTTCTATACTTGACAATCATTATGAGCAGTAATATTTTTTTTAGGAGAAATATATATACTAGCTGGTATAATTATACTATACATACTAGCTGGTATAAGAATGCATCAATAGGGATGGATCTTTTGTGAAGTAGAAATCTGATCTTGATTAACAGTAACAAGACAATGTTTCTTCATTTTCTTTTGTACTTGTCTTCCGTAGAGACATATTTTTAAAACAACTCTGGTTATTTACAAAAAATTGTAGATGATATTTTCAGTATGGCCAGCCATACTGGCTCACGAGTTGCTGTCAAGGAATGCTCTTTTAAATTACTTTGCTTTTAATATAGTAATGATTTTTACATTGTTTATCTCTAACGCTTTAAAATTTTATATGAATAAAATTTGACAACAAAACATGATCAATGAAGTGTTTAAATTATTTCATACAATTAGCTATAAAAACATGTCTTAATCTGGTTTTTTTTTCTGTTTTAGTACAGATAGAAAGGTACTTCCTCTACAAGGACAGTACATACAGACTACTTTTTTATGCATAAGCCACAAACTATTGTGCTCTAGCTAGAACCTATTGAACAAAGTTGTATCTATTACTCCACATAACCTTCCCTCTGGACAACTAGAAATCATATGCTTATGTCACAAAGCAGTGGTGAAGACAGCATCACATGTAGTGATAGCACACATCAAAACATACCAGCTAAACACAAGGGCTACGTACAAAATCACACTAACTTGCTCTGAAAGTCTCAAACACAAAATTAGGCTTTTGTAATTCTGTTGGCAGCATTCAGAATAATAGATACCACCTAGTGTTGGCTTTATTTAAAGGAAACATAGAAAAGCTTTTATTTAAAAATACCAAAGCAAACGCTGAGCTAGACTCACAGTTGCTTGAAAGTAGCCTCAGATTGTTAGTGCTAAGCCAAAGCAAAAGCAGGCTTGAAAAAGGCTTTTTTGTGGCATTCTGCACTCTGACAAGAGCAAGTCTGGTGAGGATGCTGAATGAGCTGCAGGAAAGTGTCATCAGAAGCCAAGACGGCAACCTGGTATCATCTAAAAAATCATCAACTCATTATGATATCAATATACCAAAAACACTTGCAGCACTGCTGAGTCAACCACCAGGACTTGTCTTCAACAAATTCTACCAGGAGGTGGTGTCAGCTGGTGGGAACAAGACAGCACTGCACCACATTACCATGTCTGCTAAAAGTAAAACCAACTGCGTACTTCCGTGCTCTCAGCAAAGGCAAGAACCAGGGAAAAAAAGAAATTAACTACATCAAGGAGGGAAAGTGTTACTTCAGCAAAGCTCTCAGAGAAATGTAGCAAAGTAGTCAGCCACTGCAAGGCAGAACAGGCGCATTTTCAAGCATACTAGCTCTTTTCAGGTTAAATTAGGCAGCATCCAATTATTTCTCCCCCAGTAGTTCAAAATGTGTGCGCTGCAGCCTTCCTGGTGCTTCCTGTAGAGATGGCAGCAGCTTCAGGAGCTATTTTGGATTTCTGTGACTTGGTTAGAACAGGGTGTTACATGCTGTGCTGCCATCAGAGCATAAATGAAGGGGAGAGGAGGAGGATAATGGGAAAGCCAGCCGCTGCCCATGCTTGGTCCCCATGATCATCCAAAGCTGGAAGCACATCCCACTGGACTAGATGGAAGAAATACAATGGCTCTTCCACAGAAAACATTTTTTCCAAGCAGGAAAGCTGATGGTTGTACCACTAGGTCAGCACCCACTTTGTTGAGAATGCTGACTTCTGGGTGATGCGCAGCTCCAGTACTGACAGGGATAACAAGTTACAAGTTTTTTACCTTAACAATATGTACTTTAAAGCTGATGATGTAACAACTCAGCTGTGGGATATTACATGAGGAGAGAGATCCTTCAAGGTTCTTTGCAATGATGCCTTATTTTACCTAGCATTGGCATGATTCCTATCCCAGTTACAACTGTCTCGTTCCTACTCATTAACAAACAGGGGGCTGCTGATGGAAATATTCCATTTATTGTGGATGCAGATTCAGAATACATTGTTTGAACAAATCATTTTTATTGCAGCTATCAAGTGTATTTGAAAGACTCAGAGGATTGTTTACAAAACCCCCAAACAAAAACCATGACAGCTCACAGACAATGTCAGGCACGGTTTCACCCCCTACAGATGACTATGTGCATCTCTCTATGTAAACAAGATGTTTCAGCCAAGCAGGGAATTCATCTTTGTGTTGAAATACATATAACATTATTCTTCTTTAGGAAGAAGTCAGATGCTGTATGAGATGGAAAGTGAAAAGGGAGGGAGTTCCTGGTAGTTCTGATGCACAACAAAGCTGTTAAAATTCTCAGGGGCTACTTCAGTTGCTCAGTTTATGCCACCCATACATTGTAGGATGTAAATGCTAAATTGTATGGCATGTAAAATCAAACCAAGCTGACGTCTTATAGCAATGTGTTTACTATATACAAATGAAAACATCTGTAAATAAAATACTTGGGAGAGAGAGGTAAAAAGAAACACTATAAAGGTAGAGGTTTACTTCATTTTAGGTGGTCTTAGTGTACGGCACTGATGGATGGCAAGATTTAGTGTACAGTCATTTGAAACAAGCTACAAGTGTGTTTAGGTTTGTTTGGGTTTTTTTTCCTTTTTAATTATGGTAGTTTTACATAAATTAAACTACAATGTTTTATAAAAGTGACCCTTTTTTGATCCTTAATACCCTTACCTTTCCCTCTTTAAAAACTATAACTTTCTTTTTAATTACCCAATACTGGGTAACTGACATTTAAATTTTTTTTAATACTTATCTCACCATACCTTTAATGGCAATTATGAAATCTTACTATAGAAAAGTGTGTGATTTTGTCTTTATTTTTTTAAGCTGTGATATTGGCTAATTATGTATGTTTATTGCTAAATATAATACTCTAGCAAGTATTAAAGCATTCTACCATTAGTAGTGCCTTTAGGCTAACCTTTGTAAAGCTATGTGTGTATATATTCTAAATTGCATTCAATTACTAGTTACTAACAACAAAAAGAAATATCAGTACCGCTGTCAGCTAACATAATCATCCAAATTTAGAATTTAGGTATTAACTTAAACTAGAATGGAAAAGTTGATACTGAAAAAAAAAAGTATAAAACAAAAAATTAAAACACATATTGATGCAGTATTTCTCATGACATGGGCAACTCACAGGAAATATTACATTGTCAGCTAAAGATATTTCTTCCATGCCTTAGTCTAAAGTGCAGAAAGAAAGACTTCTGAATTATGAAATTAACCGTTGTTTTTATAGGTTCACTGCACACCTTTCTTAAGAAACTTCACTTTACATGCATTTTGGGTTGGTGTCTTAAACCAGCTGAAATTATTAGTCGGATACATAGTTAGTCATGACTATCAGTAGGAGAGTCTATATATTTCACAGCATGAGTTTCTTTAGGAATAAAGGTTCTTGTGCAAAGGCAGTACTATTATGATGAACATCTAGACTGATTATTAAATACAGTGCTAATATACATGGTTTTAACTGGGATAATGCAAAAAAACATTTTGGTAAATAAACATAAATATAAAAAGAACAATTTAGCACTTTTTCCTTTTTTTTTTCCCCAACTGATTGTTCCAGCGTCTTTAGTGGCCTTCTATGGTTCTTTCTCAAATTGTCTCAAACCTGCTGAGAGAGATAAAGATTAAAGATGGCTTGAAATAGCCTGAATGTATCTCTAAAATAGAGAAGGCATGGCTCTAGATTAACAGACTGCATGCAAGAAGGCAGACACAAGCTGGATGCTGCTGTGCCCACATACTGGGATAACTCAGCAGTGGTCCACAAGAGGACAAGCAGGAACTCACCTCTTTCATCTCCTACATCCCCGGTTAGCAACTTGGGGAGAACTAAAGAGCTTCCCACCCAGACACACAGTGGGTGCTGCACCCAGCACTCTCCTGCCTCACTGCTGCCCAGCCACATGTGGGTGGCTGCCATGCTAAGGCAGGCTGTGCTGCAATTCTCCAAGCCTTATGAGGAACGACTGAAAGAGTTGGGGTTGTTTAGCCTGGAGAAGGGGAGGCTGAGGGGAGACTTCATTGCTCTCTACAACTACCTGAAAGGAGGTTGTGGAGAGGAGGGAGCTGGCTTCTTCTCCCAAGTGANCCTTGGCAAGACTGAAAGACATCTGCTGAAAGCCTCCTCTTGCAACCCCTTTGCTGAAGCCCTCACCTTCATTCAGCCTTAGAGAAGAGGCTCAGCAGTTTCTGCTTCTGGGGGCAACAAGCAAGACTACTAACACCTTCCTTG
The DNA here is from genome assembly GCA_013389865.1 of Piaya cayana. NCBI lineage: Eukaryota > Metazoa > Chordata > Aves > Cuculiformes > Coccyzidae > Piaya > Piaya cayana. Next base: position 551,368 of record WAAB01019057.1, read on the forward strand.
GCAACTGAGCTGTGCTAATGCTGAGCAAGCCTGAAAAAACTCCTCCTAATAGTTTGGTTTGAAAAACAAAAGGAAGATAATTTCATTTTGCGCAACTGTAAGCTGATAAGTTTACAAGCATACCATATCCCTGGTTTCACATACAAATGTGAAGAAGAATGTCTACGCATATTAATGCACAGAAAATAAAAAGTGTTTCTATATTTGATCATTTCATTCCTAGTGAAGAGTCAAAGGATGTTGTAAGGCGTTTGAAAGCTATTGAATTGATCAGTGAAGTTCATCACTGGTCCTTAGGCACATATTTCCTTTAACTGTTTTTACTTGGACTGTTGTAGATTAAAATAAAAATTAAAAAAAAAGCTAGAAGAGTAGATTTGCCAATTTCTTTCTGTACAACTTGGTTTTGTTTCCCAAACTAGTAGTTTCAAAATGACAGTGTAAGACTCTTTTTGCCTTGAGAAGACACTAATGTGTAGCTTCAGCAAAAGCAGTGCTGCTACTGAGTGTCTGTACTCCAGTCCAGTCTAGGTATGCAGGAGAAGAAGAGATCCACAACCAGCCTCAAGAATTATAAAAAATCACCACCACTGAATTGAATCAGGCTTTTCCATTACCCACATGCAGAGTTCATTCTCAATAGTACTGCAGCCTTGTTTTGGAGTTTAGAATCAGAGGCTCAAATAGGCCTTTAAACCATTGAGTCCAATCCTTAACCTAACACTGCCAAGTCCACCACTCAATCACAGCCCTTAGCACCATAACTACACATCTTTTAAATACCTCCAAGGATGGTGACTCAACCAGTTCCCTGGGAAGCCCGTTCCAATGCTCAGTGGAGAAATTTCAGTGAAGAAATTTTTCCTAACATCAAGTCTAAATCTTGTCTGCTGCACCTTGAGGTCATTTCCTCTTACTTATTACTTGGGCGAAAGAACAACACTCACCTTGCTACTATCTCCTTTCAGGTGGTTGTAGAGAATGATAAGGTCTCCCTTGAGCCTTCTTTTCTCCAGACTAAAGAACCCCAGGTTCCCTCAGCTGCTTCTCATAAGACTTGTGCTCCAGACTCTTCTCTAGCTTTGTTGCCCTTCTGTGGATGTACTGCAGCACCTCAATGTCTATCTCATAGTGAGGGCCCCCAACTGAAAACAATATACAATTCACCCTCCTCACTCATGAAAGGCAGATCCATTCCTCCTGCAGTCTTTAAAAGAGCCTTTCCCAGATGTCTTGCATTTGATGTAATTAGTTAAACGACCTTCTCATTCCTCAGACCTTACACAGTTTAATGAAGCTCTCCAGCAACAGCAATCATATTTTTCATATCACTTAAAAAAAGCTTTGCAAACATGGCTGGTGAACTGTTAGTCCTCAGTCCTCTAGCAAGCTGATTTAGATGTGTTTCTCAAACATTGATGTTTTGATGATATTGCATTGGAGCTTTTGGAAGGCAAAAAGGGTTGGGGTTTTTTTTTCATCAACAGCAACAGGTGTTCAATTTTAAAACACAGATATGCCTGTACAAAAATGTGACTAAGTTTCCATTTAATTTGCAGGTGTAGTATTAGAATTACTTACCATTAGTCTCTGTTTTTTTCCCCAAAGCTGATACCTGTTTGAAAAATTAATAACCCATTATTGATGCCGAATGTGGGAAAATAGTTATTTATAAGAAGAAAAAAACCAAACCCATGCAAAGGATGGATTTCCACATGCAGTACAGCTCTAATAGATAAAAATATAAAAGTTACACACTGTCTAGGGTTCTCTGTGCCTCATCATACTTTCTTTTATAGCTAAAAGGCACGTTAGCAACAAAAGACATGTTGAGGTGTAAATCCAGCTGTCTGATTGTATGAAGGCAAATGGCACCTTCCCCCTAGAAAGCCTTGCACAGGGATATCCTTTTAACAATGCACTGGAGTGTTACCTTAGAAGAAGAAGCGGATGACTTTTCAACTGACTGCTTCTCCCAGAGATTACGTTTGCCGGACACATCTCCTGGTTTTAAATCCTGTATTTTTAAATTGTCAGAGAACAGAAACAAACATTAGTTCATATTTATTTTGATTAGGTAGAGAAAAAGTTAGAATGAGACTTTCTCAGAAGAAAAGTCAAGGAGCATACACAGTAGTACATATTACATTATCTATCAATTCTTTAGCTATTTAGAATGACACTTCACATACTCACTCTACACATATACATGTTTTATGAAAAAAATCCAATCCTGCTGCATCTATTTATTATTGCAGAGACTGGCCATAGCTTATTATGAATATACTAGGGAGTATGGTGAAAAGTTACTGCATCGTAGATTTTTAAGACAGACAGTTCAATTTTTTGTGGAAAAAAACCAAACAGAAATAGCGTTTCTATTAGGGAGGAACTCAAAAGTAGCTTGTCTCAGTTATTTTAGATCAGAATCAAAATATTTCGTTAAAAATGTAGAAAATATGGAGTAGGATTTCTAATACAACAGAAAAGCAGATCCTCCACTGCATTCTTACTTCTAGGTTTCAGGATTTAACACTGTAATCATTCACATCCATTTAAATACCCACTGCATCCTTAAAAATCTTAGCATATACTAGTTACTGGCCTGATTAAAAAACAGGTGATGTACAGCCATTAAAAATAATAATAATATTACCTGAAAATGGGTGTATTTGGAGGCTTTAAGCAAGACTCAATAAAAATGTCAAACTGCTTTTAGAGGAGAAGCAGGGCTACAGATCAAGACAACATATGCTAGGCTAGTAGCAATGCACCTGCTTAGAGATTAATGGATTGGTATTTACCTCTGTGGTAGGAAAACAAAAGTTTCTTGAAACAATTTTGGACACAAGTACACTCATTTTCAAAAAGTGTTCTAAGTCATGGATGGTTCCTGGGATATTGTTCTTGCCATCCATATATTGGTAGTTTTTGGTACATAAGAATTTCTAGCTTGAGATAGAAAAATGCCCAATGATAAACAGAAATGTGATTTCTACAAGAAATATTTGCACTCAACAGAAATGCTCTAGAACTGATCATAATTTAGAGCCAAAGAGGTTTCCTGATGTTTATAAGTCAATTCTGTAATTCAAAAAGTGAGTTCAGCAGTAACAGAGGAAGGAAGAAAACAGCAGAATTGCAGTGGACCTTATCAAAAAAACACTTGCAGTGGACATTGTCACAAAATCACATCCATAATCCTGATGTTATCTGGGAGCTGTGATTTAGGTTCACCATAAAACTAAATGAAATCTTTCCTCCCTCTACTTTTAACTAAATGTTGTTCCCAAACCCTCAAGAATCTTGATTGTCACAAAAAAAGAAATAGGAATGGTTGGACTCGAAGATCCAAGAGGCCTTTTCCAACCTGGCGATTCTATGAAAACCTTTGAATGATTCTTTATTTTGGTGGAACATGATTTGTGTAGGAAGTTTGCTAACTAAGAAATTCTAGGTTCCCCTTTCATTTTTCCTGGTAAAGAAAGTAAAAATCACACATCACAGATGTCTCTCATTCATTAGTCAATTATAAGCAGGTTTACCTGACCAATTTAGCAAACAGACCCCCAGAGAAGAAGAATAGGGGAGGGCAGGCTTCTTCAAGCAGAGATATTGAAAGAAGAGAGAACAATCTATTGAGAAAGAGGGAAATGAAGACATAGATAGAAACAGTTTATCGAGGGCAAAACAAGAGGTTAGTTTTACATTCTCTAAAAGATGCAACTTATAAGATAGTCAAAAATCTGAAGGCAGATTCAGTCCTGCTTTTCAGCTGTTGTGATTAAATACAGGAACCACAATAACTTGGTTTTATATTATTGTCCTCAAGGACACTATCTTCATGTAGCTACCAGTAAATACTGACATTACAGATAATGCTGTAAATTTGAGCTCCTCTTTGGGACAAAGAGGAGTGTGAATTGAGGAAACATTTGTCAGGCTGCATGTTTTAGAAAAGGCAAGTAAACTGGCAGAAAAATGCTGCACAAGGATATGGAAAGAAATGAGTTATTTAATAAAATCCCAAAGTTGAATTATTAAAACCACGAGTAATGCCCTGCCATTTTTCAATACAGATACAGATCCAGTTCCTCATCCCTCTTCTTCCCCTCCATTACCTGCTTCCCACATCCATACTGCTGTTTACCACACGCCCAGCTCATTACAGAGCATTTTCTGCTCTGATTCTCACTGAAGTAAGGGTCATGCTAAAGAGCCTTCACAAGAAATGACATTTAGGCTCTTCTTAAAGGATTAAAGTATTTCAGATGTGCTTAAAAATATACTTGGAAGATTTTTACAGGGCAAGGGCCAAAGCAAAAGTGTTTCATGCAGGTCTGTGGGTGTTAAATTCTAAATTAATGACAAGCCTCTCACAAGTGTTAAATTAACATCATTCTCTAATACATAAGTGCTTCTCTGAGCAGTGTCTTTTTAAAGCACCTCTAAGATTTAAAGAGAGGTCTACCCTGTTTCATCCCTGCTTTTCTGGCTACCCAAGACTCAGCAGCTAGAGGGCGTCTGTGAGCTTCCAAGAGAAGGCATGGAGCAAGATTCCTCCAAAGGCCATCAGATAGTTGAGGGAAAACTGCAACAACCTCTGTCCCAGGAGACAACCCGCTTTATGAAGAGATGGTTGTTGAAGGTTTACTTACAGAAGGTTTTGGAGTAGGTGATTTGTTGCTCTCTGGGGTCTTGGTTAACCACTCATTGATACGACTGGAGACCCCAACCTTCAGTCCAGCAGTTTCCTGCAAAATATTAAAAGAAGACTTTGAGCGACAAAGCTGGTGAAGGGGCTGGAGAACAAGTCTTACAAGGAGCAGCTGAGAGAGCTGAGGTTGTTTAGCCTGGAGAAGAGAAGGCTGAGGGAATACCTCATTGCTCTCCACAACTACCTGAAAGGAGGTTATAGAGAGGAGGGTGCTGGCCTCTTCTCCCAAGTGACAGGGGACAGGATGAGAGGGAATGGCCTCAAGTTCTGCCAGGGGAGGTTCAGGCTTGACATTAGGGAAAAAAAAAATTATGGAAAGCGTGATTGGGCTGCCCAGGGAGGTGGTTGAATCAGCTTCCCTGGATGTGTTTAAAGGATGGGTGGATGACGTCCTGAGAGGCATGGTTTAGTATTTGATAGGAATGATTGGACTTGATGATCCAATGGGCCTTTTCCAACTTAATGATTCTCTGTGTGTGACTTTCAGAACAGCTTTTGCTCTGTTTCCTATGGTTTACTTTTAAAACAAAGCCAAGAATGAATTTAATATGGAGTTCCTCACTGAGACTATGGTGAGCTAAGAGTCATTCTACGTGGTCTGAATTGTCATATTGTCCCTATGGTCATATTATGCCTATGATCTGCACAGTACTACTACCCTCTATTTTCAATAATGATAAAAGTGGGCTGACAAAATAATTTCTGCTTTTATGTTAACCCAAGAATAAACATTAGACATAAACTTGCTGTTTCTACCCTAACTCCAAACTTCAATGAGAAAAACTATTTAGCCTAAAAGAAGAGACATTAGTCTAAGTTTATTTTTTTGTTTTGTTAAATATTTTTTACAAAAAAGCACATGATAGAGTTAAGTGTCTTAAAATTTAAACCATTAAAGTAAATCTTTAATACATTAGAACATTTTTTTCTTTAAATCAAATTACTGAAATGTCATGTGGGTCTGTAATAACACCCTTCAATCCATAGCTAAGTTTTTTTGCTATGATAAATGCTCACTAACTCACATTAATTTATAAACAGAAATTGTTGCCTTAAGGATTTACATAGAAAAGATAAAGCTCCCGCAAGTGGTTCTATGCATTATCTATAAAACGTCATTATTATCATGCTTATTTGATCCTCCTCTGCCTCTTGAAAGAATCTTTCCCAACACAAAGAATTTCTTTGTACTCTGCTTGAACTGCCCAGCTATATTTGTCTAAGATATCTGATGTGGCTCTGGAATGTCTCATAACTTAGTTCAGTATATCACCAAATTCTTCTGTTATACTCAATATTGCAGCNAAGGTGATGAAAAAACATTCCCTTTCTCCCACATGCTCTTGATATTGCGGACACCTTCAGCTGGAACAGGAAGGTCAGAGGGTGCTGGCTTAGCTGGTCTTGCAGCCTTTGTGCCCTGCAGAAGAATGAAGGCCAGTTGGAGTTTGACATTAACAGCTGGAGTTGCAGGGTAGTTTGACTCTGGGGCAACAATGGTGAGTGCAACAACTGTAAATTGTGAAGAGGGAAGGAGTACCCTGCCCAAGTCATGCCACTGAAGACTCTCCTTTACATTTGTGGTCGCACCCTTGAAACGATGGGATATGAAAAACTGTAATCACTTTGATTTTTGTATTTGTTACATTTCTAAAGCTCACAAAACCCTTAGCTTTGCACTCAGTTGCTCCAAGGCTTTCACTTTTCCTCATCCAAGTTTCAGCACCTACTTCCTGAAAGCACAGCTCTTCCAAGGACAGAGCTGAGATATAACTTGCATGGAGACAGGGGAGGAAGGCTGCGCCTTTGTTAACTGATCTTTAATTGGTAAAGTTTCCTTTTGGTTGAAGGACAATAAAGCCCAACCAATCAATACCTCAAGGGATTACCATGCTTAAACTCTATTTGTGAACAAAAGGAGAAAAAAATCCAGCCAGGAATGAAGAAGTGCTAGACTTTAATCTCAGCTATCAAGATAATACCACTTTCTATACTATTCTAGTCTCTGTTCTTACTAACTCAGTACAGTTGGCCTGGTATATTAACCAGTACTGTACTCACTGATTTACAGAGACAGCTAAAAAGCCCAAACCAAAATTTAAAAAAACAATGAAACACCTATATTTTCTTAGACTATGAATAGAAAAAACCCTCAATTCTCTCTTCAAAGCACATTATTAGCCATTATGTATAAAAAACACCTGGGGTAAAATTCTGCATTTTATTTTTATTGTTTTTCCTTTGTCACTACTTAACTTTCTTAAATTCGTTGAAGTATCTTTCTTTGCCAAGGAGTTTCACTCTGAAGTAGCAGCTAGCAACACAGGCCCAGTTCCTTGCTCTCCTAAATAAGCTGTTAAGTCAACTTTGCTCAGTATGACTGTCATGACTCTCTGCTGATGTTACTCTCATCACCAAAGAGAAGGGTGGAATTGTTACTCAAGAGATGCTGAGTCCTTCAAGAACTATTCCAAGATTACAAAGCAGAAAGAGTAAATTGCAGTATGCAAGGGAAGACACGAATTTATATATTGGTTATAGGTGTGCCTGGAGCATTTTGTTTTGAAGTCACATTAAAAAAAAAACACCTGTGACCAAAAATCCCTTGAATAGTAAAACATAAGCTTATTAAAGTCCCCAAAGCCATCACTAACTAGAGCCACTATGACCTGGCCTGGAATTAACTTACCTCAATTGCACTAGTGTACTGCTCAAGTCTACTGTCAATCTTTGAGACAACTGCTGTCGTGTGGGTGGGTTTCATGCCACTTAGGAAGCAGAAAAAATGAGAGAAAGAAGTTAATATTCCATCCAACTAAACATCACTGTTTTGACTAAACCTATTTTTTTATTGCTTTACCTCTTCTGAGCGGATTTGTTCAAAAATTCTGCTCTCTCCTCTATCTAAAAAAAGAAAAGAGAGAAACAAGAGCTGTAAGTGTAAAGTTAAGAAAAAGGCAGCCTGCAAAGATCCAGGCTAAAACGCCATTTTAAATGTCAAAAGGCCAACCTGAAAGAGATGTATTACAACAGAAATCACCACAGACACACACACAGGTTTTATATTTAGGAGTCCGTTATGCTATAGATTCATAAGAGTGAATATATTTTCTGCATTAATCAATAATTTTCTGCATTTACATCTTACATATATTTTCAGTGCCTCATTTGTAACAGGATAAACCCCAATACCTAAAGGAGAAAAGGAAAGATCTTTGTCTTGTGAAAAAGTTGACATTCAAAAAATATTGAGGAAATTTGACAGATATCTACCACATAAGTGTAAGCATGTAAAACTCTTGAGGCAGACAGCAAATTTAATAACATTTTTCTGAGTTATTCTGAGTTCATGAGACTAGGCCAGGTTTGGAGCTCAGCCATGTATCCTGTTTCATGCATGTCTTTGCAGGACACTTAGAGTTTAATTTGAGCTCCAAAAAGCCAGTCAGACTGTACTCTGTTCATGTTCAGCAGGGTCATTGCTGAATCAATATCCACCAGCTGTTATTATACAAACTGATATCTTACATTTCATCATTATTTTCTACTCTACATGTAGGAAAATACTGTAATGTTTCTGAAAAAAGTTTTAAAACATTTCATGATGGAGGGGAGTCTATTTACATTCTGAGAAAAAACATCTTTAATCAGCTCCCTCATGTGCCTTCCACAATGCATTGTTCCACTTCTGGTCCCAAGTTCTAAAGTTTTGCTTAAGAGTAAAATATACACAAGCAACTCCAGGGGATAGAAATGACTACTAATCAGCTTGGCTGGATTCCTAGGGATTCCCCAGTCTCAGTATGGGTTGACCATTTTCAAGTTATTTTAACAGTGACTGCTGTGGCATTCATGCCTTTCTATAAGGCAATGACAGTCACTCTTTTAACAGTTCTCCTTGGTGCTCTTAGCATCCAGGCTGTACCAGAATACTAAATCCCATAGCAATCCCATAGAAGGGCATGCATGTTTTATTTATTAAGCCCATACAAGCAGAAACTCAGGCAGTTCACTTCAGTCTGGAATTTGTCAAACAGGCTCCTTAGAAGAACTCTAGCTAGCATCATCCAGTTCAAAGGCACCTCTAAAGCTCAAAAAAAAACCCCAAACTCACGACGATTTACAGACTAATTTACATTAAGTTTTAGTTGCCAGTTTATGATCTGAACTCCCTCTTGAATGGCAATGGCTTTTCTAAATGTGTACCAACAGTTCCAACGCACTGGTGTCACCAGGTGGCAGCAATACACCAGGCAGGAGCTGAAGAGCCAGCACACCCAAGTGAGTCCGGAGCTAAGGCTCTTCTGTCAGCCTTAACAGGTTACAATTTAGTTTCACCCAGAGTGAATAATTGCCATAAAACCAGCAATGCATCAAAATTATGATTATACTGACAAAAGGCACTGGTTTCTCTCATGCTCTGAATGAACACATAATTCCCCGGCCGGATCAGTGAAACCCTGGCTGGTAGCAAGAATGAATATGGACTACTTCAAAGAACAAGGGCTCAAGGTAATCAGCTAATAATTCATTTACAGAATTGTCTCTTTCAGATGAACTGAATTTCCACTTGAAATCTCACAGTAGGGACAAATCTTAAAAGGTGCTAACAGTAGACTGTTTACAGTCTTCCTGTGTTCAGAAAGCAGAGATGTTTCTACGCAGCAGGAAAACTTGGCTTTGGTAGGCACTGGTGTAAGAGAAGAAGAGGCTGAGTGGAAGAGGAACATGTATTCATGGGGTCATTCTTCATCCATTGGAAACTGTGTCTCTCAGAACATCTGCTGTGGTATCAGGAATAAGTTGGAGATTGTTCAGAACAGGAGAGTAGAAAATTAAATCAGAATATAAGTTAAATAGCAAAGCAGAGTTAGGAAGCAAGCCTTGGAGCTGAACATGGCCCCGTCCCCAAGATAGCACATGCTTTGTGTGGATTGATAACACATTCTCTGCATATTTGTTTGAGAACTTGTTCTCAAACATCTTCCTCAAAATATACTATGCATGAAACACAAGCATGCATTTAATAGACTTAGAAAAAACACACCTGTATACACACATATATTCAACATACAGGTTAAACACATTTAGACTGCACATCAACCTCTAAAGGTCATTTAGCCACTGCACACCACACAAACTCCATGCAAAATACTTTAAATGCTTGGCACATACAGTAAAGAGTATTACAAAATAGATCTGTAAGAGAAACAGTAAAAGTAAGGTAGTTAGCAGAAAGCACAACATATTTCCTCAAACTGACACCAGGAAATAATATTTTTGCTGCATTAATTTTAACAGGATCTTGCTAAATAGCCTCAACTATGTTTTGTCACCACAGAATACTTTCCAAAGACAATGATGCAGAACACACATGTACTCTGAAAAGTCAACCTGCTGAGCTCAAATTACAACGAGAAAGAATACTGGATGTCATGCTGTATATCTGCCACCTAACCTCACTTGCTTGAATGTTAAACATTTAGTAAAAATTACTCATTTTGGCTCCCTCTGTAGTCAATGGAGAGGCAGAGGAGCTCACCTCACCCTAGGAATGAGGTGATTGCTTGTCCAGTGAGGGTGACTTTCACTCCATTACCCACCAAAGAAACAGATTAGACAACAAAATGTTTACAGGGACACCCATCCTTCTTGTTGGCAAATTCAGATGAAATTGAATGAATGGACATCTATCAAAACCATGCAGAGTCTCACCCCTGATTAGGGCCTTACTGAACAGGGTCAGCACATAAAAGTGGCAAAGAATAAATTAAGCAAGATGTTATACAAGAATATATTCATACATTTAATATTATATAGATGTGTTTTGTTTGCTGATTGTGCAAGAAATATCTTACATATTAAAGATGCAGTTACAGTATAAGTGTCAAAGTGCACTGTCTTTCACCTGTACATTCGCCAAGAACAGAAAGAGGATGGAAGAAGAATGAGTTAACACACAATTTGAGCCAATGAATTGGGAAACAAAAAACATCTAGAAATTCCCAGTATAACTTGTTTAACACAAAAGTATCAAATTATTCTTAGGAATTTTAAACTGTGTAAACAACCAAATATGACAGAAAGCGTTGCAAACCAATTTGTAGAAAAACCCTTCTCAAAAAACAGGTCAAGGAAGAAGGGAAATAAGAAACGCATGTAGAAAACAAAATTCCTATGTTATAATTTTGCCTCACATGGAATATGTGGAAGAACCTAGCAGAAATCCATTTTGAATGGAAGTCTCTGGGAGTAAAGTGGCTTCTCCTTGTTCTCACCGAGTGGTTCACGTGTTTTTTTCATCATTAAGCATAGCCAGGCTTTTTCTTGCTGTCAGCGGCATCTTTGCACAGTGCACCAATTTACTCCTGTTTACCTGCTGGACTAGAGTGCTGCCATCAGCAGCAAAGACTGGAGAAAAATGAATGTCACAATCCTTTCTTACCACTCTGTCTTCCCCATGCTACAAAATTAGCTCATCTAGGAAGAACTGATTGTGTGTAGTCTAATTATTTCCAGTCACTGCTCCAGCTGTCAGGTATTAAGAGTATTAATGAGATAAGATTAGATAGGTCTTTAAGGACAGAAAAAAAATCTCAGGCCCTGAAGAGTCGTATTTTCTGGCTTAGCTGTCAGCATAGCTTTGCAAAGAGCAAGGCCTGTCACATCAGCCAGTTTCCAGGGAGTCCTTTTCCTCAAAGACAGGAGATATTCCAGGCTCCCAGACACCTGCCATTGCTTCATGCCCTCAATGCCTAACACCATTTGCATTTCTGTAGTGATGGAGCTCACAACTTTATTCAGAAATATCCTGTTCTCTCCAGATTAAACTAGAGAATAGTGATGCAGGAAGCCAATAACACTCCTTCCCTTAGCAAACATGAGGAATTAAGTTGTCTAAAAAGGAAAACAAATATTATGCAGGAAATCTCATTCTTCTACTGCAGCATCATTTCAGAGAACTAAACTAGGGAAAGCATCAGCTAGAGCAGGATAGGAGAGCAGCAGAAGTTGTTCCAGTCTTTGTCCTTATTAAAAAACAACAAACAAACAAAACAACCAAACAAACAAAACAAAACAAACCTAAAACAATACAAAACCAAGTGAGATGGCAGAGGCTGAATAGATGTTTGGTACTGCTGCTGCTGCCCACAGAGACTCCACTGGATCTGAGAAATCCAAGCTGCTTCTGTCCCTGTGCTAGTGATGAACTTGTCCTGCATTTACTTTGTATGCTTCCTCTTCACTATCCCCTCACTATCCTAGTGCTATGACCGGGAGGACTCTATGCTGCCATAGTAGTTGCTCTGAAGTATTGTCTCAGGTTTCAATGAAATACTGTATTCAACAGTTAAAGCAACAAGAATTGTTAATACTGTGTAGGCTGTGATTTATTAGAGGCCAGAACAGATAATCACAGTAGTTCTTTCTAAATATAAACACACGTGTATATTATGCCTATATTTGTATACATACATTTATATATGTTCATCCATGAATCATGGAATGCGTGGAGATGAGTAACATCCCTTGGTTTCTCAATTCTGAGCCTGCCTGTCATACTAGCCCATACCCTGCCTAGAGGATATATGCAGTGTCTGTTAGATGGTAATGTGCCACACTCCTTTCAGTTTATCTCCCTTGTTTCCTTTGTTCTTACAGTTCATTTGGTAAACAGCATGCCCTTTCCTCATCTCAGTCACACCCATTAACTTCTTTTGCTTCCCCAAAACATATCAAATCAAGAAGGACAAGGAAAGAGAAAAAGATGCCATTTTATGATCTAGGAGAAGCCAGAATTTGCACATGTATCATACAGTATTTTAATACTTAGCCTCCTCTTTTTCAGTAGTAATTCCAACCACAATTGTGCATTTAGAGTTCTCACATGACTCATGATACTTTTAACCAGATGATAGATTCATCAAGGAAAAAAATATATGCCAGATGCTTTACAAGTTAAAAGATAACTTGAGTAGTGCATAAGAGGCAATGACAAAGCTATGTGCCAACCAGGTTAGACTAACCTGAAAAGTCTGCCCAAATGAAAGGTGACTAAATATACTGTCTTCTGAAAACTGGAGTTTGGCACTGAAATTTGACTTCAGGTCATTAAAATGAGAGTATTTTCCCCTCAGCTATGGACCACAGAAAGCCAAGAAACAGTTTAGGATGTGAAGTTCAACAGTGTTACATATCTACTCTGGCCACCAACAGACAATGAACTAGAATATGAACAGTATCACAAATTTTTCAGAGAGAAACAGAGAAAGAGAAAATATGTGTACAGAGTTGCATATATCGGATTTTGTAACAAAAATTTTTACCTAATAAGCCATAAAAGCCAGCAGCAATTATCCTGAATAAAAAACTGGACCTTGGATGATTAATGATGTTTGAAAAATTCCAGCTTTCCTCTAAAAGAACGCTTAGTAGAATAGTGTAGCATCAGTACAGAAGTCCTCTGAGGTCTCCTGCCAATTACAATGTTTCATCCACTTTCCCTAAAATTATGATCTGTATCTTTCTAGTACATGTTTTCAAGTAAAATTTCCTCTCTTATGACTCATCTGTGAACTAAAGCTCTGAATGTACGTCATATATAGCAACTCAATACAAAGATGCTTCTGGGTGGGCTGGAAAGAATCTGTGCATTCATAGTGTCTATTATTGACATGGTCCTTCGCAACTGAAAAAGTAAGATCAGGTTTACCTAATAAGAGGAAGTTATGAAGCTTCGCAATCTTAGTTACAACTGTGTACTTGTAATTCAGGTTCAGATTACCTAAGAAGGCAAAATCAAGTCCAGTCAAAAGCATTTGTACACTGTATTTGCTAGAACTAGACCCAAACCAGAACAGGGCTGAAGCTCCATATTGGCTCTTAGAACTCTGGGAGAGGAAATATAATTTTGACTACATGCTGTTTGTCACTCAACAAAGTGTTCTTAATCCCATGAAGTACCACTTAATGGTCTGACAAGCTCCTATTTTATAACCTTGTGTCTGGATCTTTTTACTCCTAGTGTCCACTAATGGGCATTTTGGATTCTTAAATGACTAATGACACAAAATGAGAAAAGGAAAAGATAGCTGAAAAAGATTAATACATCTGTAGTTTGAGCTTGAGCTGAGAAAGCAACTGGACTGAACACCAAAACGAAATTCCCAATGATTTCAGTGAGGCCAGGATTCCTCTTCCATGCTGAAAGGCCATTTAATTGATTTATCTGACTTCCCATATAATACAGGTCACAGAAGACCACTTAGAAATTCCTGCAGCAACAGAAAGGGTTTTGTTGCTGTTACATAAGAAAATGAAAACTAGTCTTGTACTTGTAGATATTATTTTTAGGGGGATTAGACATAAACTAGAACTCCTGTATGGGGCGGTTTAAACTAGAGATGAATATGCCAAATACGTTTAAAGACAAAGTAATCTGGCAAGTAATAAAGAGAACATTTGTGATCTCTGTCTGCACCTGTTCACAAAGCACTCCTATAATAACTTAACATTGAAATCATAGTAATACAGCTGTAAGTTTTCAAAATAATTTTTGCTTGAAAGTGAAATTTTTTTTTTACATTTTTCATCAACAAGAACAGGTAACTCCTGATTTAGACTCTACTTCTAGAAAGGATCTCTAATAATCCTAATTCAATTATCTCAATGAATTGTGCCTTTTAGCTAAAGGTTTCAGGCTAAGTTCCATGTCAGAGCATTGTCCCAGATCTGCTTTCAAATAATTCCACACTGCTTTGGTGCTTCCTGTAGCTTTGGACTGCAGTCCCCACTACTTTTTCTGTACTGTATAGATGCTAGCGAGGTGTTACCTTGAGAGATGAACCTTTAGGACTGAAACATTTAAATGGCTTCTTATCTTCAGATACACCATCTTCTGGCATCTTTTGACGTTTCTCAGCAGCTTCAGCCCTTCTCCTTTCAATTTCTTCCTTCATCCTCCTCTTCTCCTCCTTAAAAAAAAATATGACTGGTCACTTACTCTTCCAGAAACTACATCACCATTACTGGGCTTTGCAGTCCTGCCAACATTTACCAAAGCTTCTAAGAACAGATTTTTATGCCAGTCAAAAAATTAAAGTCATCTATCTGAAATCTAGCAACCTATTGCTGCTAATCCATCACAGTCTTAAGGAAGCAGGGAAGACAACTGGTCTGTCCTGCTTTAGTGTCTCGTCTCAGTGAAGTCACCACATTTATTGCCGTACAATGTGATCTAAAAAGAGAAAACCCCACATTTATAAAAATACTCAGGTTTAGTTTCTCTGTGTCCTTATATATCATCTTTGTACTGTTCTTCTGTCCACCTACTCTGGTGTTTGTTGTGCCAAGGTTAATACTTCACAAAGGAAAAATCAAAAGGTCCCCAAAGAAGTAAAGATTAAATGCTTATAGTTTTCCCTCCAAAAGGATAACATGAGTTTTTGCTTCATAATCTGCAAGTCAAACCAGAAAGCCTTGAAGCATAACCATTGTGAGTGCTGGTCAGCATGGTCTGACCAGCAAGGTATCATGAAATCTCAGGATCTATTGATTTCTACCATAAACAGCTTGCTATATTAAAGCAGTTGTCATTCAGCTGCCACACACTATTATTGTTCATTTACCATTTGTTTTCCAAACAACTAAGATTCCTAAATGGTGCACCAGAGATTTAGAAATCCTATTTATAGAGTCTCTTGGCAGATGAAGTACAAGCAAACAGATGTGCTTGGGTACTCAATATTTAAATAGCCAAGAATATCTTCTTAATGAGATCTAGGCCATCTTAACTCTATATAACGTTAGAATTCTGGTTCATCTGCAGCAGATGGACTTCTGAAATGCACTTTGTGATTCAATTTGTGTAATGTCAAAAAGATGCTCTGAATAAATTAAGAACTCTGTGGCTATAGCACTACCCCTGGCATTTTACATATGTAAGAAAATAAGAAACTCAAAACTGTCACAGATGAAGTCCTGAGTTGTGAGGACAAATTTGAACCACGTCTTTCCTGAGGCTAGAACTGTGATTTTTTTTTTTTCTTTCTGCCCTAGATGACTGCATGTTTTACCTTAGGTCCTCACTAGAACATCTACATGATGTGGTCACTTGTGGTTAACTCCCAGTTAAATCTGAAGGTTAGAGAAGAGGGCAATTTTAGTTGTATGGTTGAGAGGTAGTATAGGTGAAGTCAAGGTCTCTTGCAACAGACCATCTCCTGACAGACATTAAGAAACAGTGATGCCCGGAAAAGTACACAACCCAGAGGGCCCAGAAAAAGGGTATGATTTGAAGCAAAGTCAAAGCAGCAATTCCCCACACAGCAACAACAGAACCAAGGAGAAGCACAGTTTGGTCTGTATGTTTGCATTTGGTCTTGCCTTCCTTGCTGCGTGCTGCTTCATCATCTATGAACCAGTCTCCCATGTCCTCATTCTGCACTTCTGTTAAATGCAGACCCATTGACCTCCAATCACATCAACTTTTTTGCCCAGAAGTGTCTGGGCGGACACTGCTGTAAAGAGTTATCAACCAATACAAGGTGAATGGAAGTAAAGCAGTAATAAGAAGGGAATAAAATCAGAGTCAAATACTTCATATTTTACACTTGCCTCATCTCTGGCTTTTCTCTCAGCCTCCTCCTGCTTCTTCTTCTGCTCCTCTTCCTCCAGAATTTTTCGGCGCTCCTCTCGCCTTTTCTTCAGTTCGTCCAGCTCTGCCGCTGCCTCCTGCTGCTTCTCTTTCAGCTTCTCAAACTCATTCTCACCACGATGACGGCGCTGATCTTCTAGCCGTTTTACAGCCTCAACCTGAGACCCCGGCTTCGCCACCTCAGCATTTGCAGTCCCTTTCAAATTGGAGCGGCTGGAAAAGAAATTAAAGGGAAGGTAATGCATGATGGGTTTTTATTTCCTGGCCAGAGCTACTCTCTGCCATATTCTAACCAGTAACTTGAGAGCTTGGCACTCAAAGATATTGCTTCATAAGGCCTTCTGCAAACTATGACAGGCTCAAAACATTTTCATCAGGAGTTAGTAAGCTGGGATACTACAAGAAGAACCCCTCCCATCTGCTGCCAGCAGGGAAGGAGTCTCTCATGTGCTGCTTCTGCACAGGAGCTGCACCACCATGCCTGGGAACTCAGGCCACCTCCATTTTTAAAATAATTCAGTATCTGAGTTTGACATACTTAACAGCTCATGTAACTTCAGCAAGAGGTATCTTATCTCAACAGTGTCTTTATGGTATACACTAAACTGTTAATAGTTTCACACCTCTGCTCTGCAGTTTGTGTACAGAGGAAACACTTCCAAACGTATACTTCATACTGAAAACAAAGCAATGCAAAGGCATAACTAAATCGTCTCTGTTGATTTTGAATGAGATGACTTTACATATAAAAAACTCAGAGCAAAAATACTGTGCTATGCTCTGTGTAACAAAAGCTGTAACAATCCTTTGCTTTCAAAGGGAAGTGTTTTTTATAAACCCACTGGAAAAGATGAACATCTCTGGAGACAAATTATTTGATTTAGGCAAAAGAGAAGGAGCTCAGAGGGGGAAAGAATCTTCAACAGTATTTTAAACACCTAAAAATGTGCCAATCTCATCTATGACACATATCTCTTTAACTCTCCTAGCCTGCAAGAACAGAAAAGGTTTTCAGATCTTTGATGCCATTTTACAGGGAAAATACTACTTTTTATTGAGGAAGTGGAAATTATTTATTAATGTCAACTTTCCACTGGAGAAAATCAGAAGTTTTCCAACCAGCTGTAGTACATGAGACGAGAAGAAAGAATATAAAAAAGAAAACCACCAAACCCCAAGCATCAAATAATTTGCATAGGTGAAGTACGTATTTTCAATGTAGTCAGATAGCATCGTCTAGTTAAATGATTACCACACCAGTGTTCAAACAAATGTCTGCCTTCTAAGTTCATTTAATATTACCACTGACAAGGAGATAGGTACCTAAGAGATATTCTCAAAGACAGAAAGAAAACATACTTCCAGTTTTTAAAATAAACACCTTTCTGATTTGTTCTGTTGGTGTTTAAAAAAGATGGATATTACTGACTTTGTTAATTCAACCAGAGTGTTGCAGAACATTATGCCACAAGATAATATAAATTAAGTGTTCCAACAGTGACCATAACTATTAGAGACAACAACATGAAGAACAAATAACGTATGAATTTGCAATGTGGTGAATCCCACCCAGTCTTGCAAAGGTGCTCTTCATTTAGTTAGATGCCTCATCTAGGTGGAGTACTCCATTTAAAACAAGTTGTAGGACCAGAGCTGAATTATCTGTGGTTTCAATATCACAATAGAATCTACTAGCACGGAGTCCTCTGCCTCCACATAATCCCACCAAATTTGATGAAAGTCAGTTCTAGTGTGACATACATAATTTATGAACTGCAACATTAAAAATCATATGGCAAAACAGCATAACAGAACTGATGCTGTTATGTGAATTTGCCTGCTGTACTTTGTCTCTGCAAGTTCAACACAAATTAGTAGGACCTGGCACATTGCAATGTGTTTACTTGGTTTTAGACAGTCTTTTCTATGCAACAGAGTAGCATCACAAAGCAAAGCTAGAGGGGAAAAAAAAAGTCCCAGAGGCCTGTAAATGCATGTAGCCCCAGTACATTCCAATGCCTGATTTTCAAACCTAGAGTTACAAGTACATAATAGGTATTTCCCTCATATCGCATTATCACAATGCTTTTCTGCTCTAGGGCCTATTCCTGAGTGTGGTTTTGCAGTGGAATCACTTAAACCATGAAACCACAAGATCACCCTCTGCCATAAATGTCAAGTTAATGTAAGTGGTCATAAATAAGGGCTTGTATCAGGTAGTAATGACTAATTAAAGAAAAGAACTCTCTTTATTTCTGCATAGAAGAAAGGTTAGTCCTCAGTTACTTCACTGCAGCTACTCTCAACTTTCAACAGATAAAAGCCAAAGGTAGAATCCAGTCTTAAGAATTTTGTTTGGAGGCCTCATGTGACTGTTTTGTTCTCCTTACAAAGAAGGACACTTAAAGTTCTGGCTTATATTATTCTCATGCTGCTTACAGGATTTCCCCTACTAGTTCCACATAATCCAAAATAGCAAACAATAAATGGGAAGTAATTCTCCTTATTTTCCTCAACCTTCAAAATTCCTCTGTTTTTATCATATTCTGGGAAACTCTGTTCCCTGCTGTTGATATTGGGAAATAAGAATTGAGATGCTGGGTAGAGGAAGAGTTTCATAAGCTGCTCTTTGGTGCTAAGAAATTAAGTTGTTTGGCAGTTTTGAGACAGGAAGAAAAAGGAAACAAATGGTTTGTTGGATCCAAAAATGTCAGAACAATGTCAAAACCCATGTTACATCATATTTAGGCCTTTTGCAGTTCTGTATGAGAACAGAGAGGAAGGCAGGTAGGAGGGGAGATAAGGGGAAGCTATAAAATGGGGGTTTATTCTTTTTTTTAAATCTTACTGACTGACATAGACAAATAAGACAGAGGCAAGTTTTCTCTTTAATCTCTACTACTTTATTTCTCAGTCCGCAGCACTGAAAGTTAGCCAAGTTACATGCTTCCTAACTAGGATCTGATATGTTCATGTAAAAAGAAGAAAGGTAGTTCCAAATGAAGCCCCAAAATGTATGGGAAGATCATTAGAAAATAGGCTAAGAGCCTCAATTCATACCTAACAACCCAATGAACATAGAGTGTCTGCTGATGTTGCCAAACCAAGTCTTCTACTCAGCTGATAAAAGGCTATTAAACAGGCTTCTTTTGACATTTGGGAAATAGTGGAATTAAAAACAGAAGAAGGAAAAAAAAAGAGTGGAAACTCAAATCTACAAGTTGCCACTAAGGTCTGTCTCCCACAGGAAGCAAAGCAAATGAAAATACAACAAAAATATTTTTAGAAAACCATTCTCATGTTATTGATGACGTGACCCAAGTCATGGAGCAGGACAGTTCTGAGCAAGGCCGATTTCCTGCTATTCCATCTCCATCTCTGTCTGTCTTTTGGCCTTAGGTCAGTGTGACTCCAGGGACTTTTGAACCGCATTTTATTTTGAGAAAGTTTGTTTTTCCCAGAAGAATCGTGGGGGGAATGCTGAGATACAACAGCAAATACCATCTGCCATGCACAGATTTTTCTAAGTGCCTGGAGAGTTTAACCTTTTCTTTGCCTCTGTCAATGTAAAAGAGGAAGAGAGATGAGAAAGAGGGAAAAAAAAATTTCTGACCTCTTCATTCCTATTTTTTTTTGCTAAAAGGAAAAACAACTACTCTGCTTTGTGTATTCCATTCTTTTAGCAAGCAGAAACCTTTTTCAGTACATTCTTCACAGAAATTTGTTCCCTTCATTGAATTTCCTAATATAACCATAAGGCAAATATTTACTTGATAAGAAAATTAAAAATCAAACTAAAAAGAAAAAAAATAGAACATTTTGGCTAGGAGAGGTTTTCCCTTAAGTGAAAGATCATTTTTTTATAGAGAAGCCCCTAATTTCAAGGTTAGCCTTGAAATCAAGAGATAAGATTTTTCAAGAATTACCAATTGGATTGTTCTCCATACTGATATGCAGAGTCTGATTAAAAGCAGGTGGATAACTGGAAATCAGTTTCTTCAGTAAAGTTAGAGATCTGACTTAAAACATTAGAGAACACAAAATCTAGGCTGTTGTCATTATTAGTCTCTGTGTAGATACTACAAATAAATGTCCTTCAAGGAAGCAGAGCCAAAATAAGCCACTTGTCTCTACTGAGGGAGGAAGGCTGTTCACATCTGCTTTCTGTACTTTATTTGATTACTGAAACAATGTGGGACAGTTCTCTAGAAACAGGCCAAGATCCTTAACTCATACCTACAGCCCAAGGAACACTAGAACTCATGATGATACTGCCAGTCCAAGTCTTCTACTCAGCTGCTACAGAGACCAAGAAACGGCCCCCTGCTCTGCTATAATGTAAGCAAACCCAATGCTTACTTGGAACTTACCCAAAAGCATTCTCCGTAGATTTAAGTTTGGGGGCAGTGAGTTCACGTTCTCCATTCTGTGCCTTTTGTTCAGGTAGTCCCTTCTTACGATCCCAGATACTTTTCATTTCCTCTTTGGGTGATTTTCCTTTATCCTTGTCATCTTTTACCTGCTCAGGAGATACCGTAAGTCATGGAGCAAAAACGAGAAACAGAAAAAAAGACAGAAGTCAAAATGAGGCATTCTAAACATCAGCTGAGGAATGCAGATTTCTTGGTATTAATGATTAACTAAGCAGCTGTCTTCAAAATGTTTATGCACTTTATGTCAGTAATAGTCTGTGAAGCTCTAAACTGTGAACAATCACCACTTTGCTGTCCTGATCTGAATCCGAGATAAAAATATCTTGAAATGAATTATCCGTCTTCTTTGAAAGTTTGCTGTAAGCATGGAACTATGCTACCATCTTGCTTCATTCTGCAACTGCACACCACCGTGGCACCCTATCCCTCTTTCCTCCTACTGCAGCATCATTCACCTGTTACCTGTTATTCTGGATTGCAGACTCTGTGGGTCTAGGCTTGTTAATACATTCTTGGTAGAAGGTTTATGGCATTGGAGCAATAAAAATAACACAAACTTCACTGATTGTCAAGTTTGGTCAACAAAGTTCACACTCTTTCCAGTGTCATAACATGAGGATATTTCAGTATTGTGATAATAATGGTCAAACCACAAAATTATCTTTATATCAAAACTAAAAAAAAGAGCACAATCCTACCAGGGAGGCTAGTTATGGATAGCATTATCAGACATTAATACATTTAGTCCTGCAAAGAAGCAAATATTCTCTGCAGAAACACAAGAGCAAAAATTCTCTCTGTCTTTAAAAAGCTTTGTCCTATAATTCTTTAAACAAAGTATATTTAGTGCATGTATTTCAATGTATTTTTCACTATCCAGTATTCCTTCAGAGTTATGAGCTTGGAGTATTTATCAATATTACAGGTGGCCTGATGCCAGCATGCTGCGTCATGGATACATGCTGATAAGAGGAGGTTGATATGGGTTGATTTAAGTTCTCTGTATTTAGGCAGAATTATTCCCACTCTGTTGGTTACACTACCAGCCTAAATTAAATTTCAACATCAGTAGATGAAACATTGTCCTCCGAAGTATTTTTTTTTCCTAGTTCTACCATTCTAGAAGAAGATTCTAGCTGTCAAGTAATAAATACTTTCTGTGAAAAAATCATACAAAGGACATTAGAAAAGAAAAAAATGCTTCTTGGAAGCCTGTTGCCATCCTGTTCACTAACTACAACTTCTGCAACAGTCCTGTCTTCAACACAATTGCTTTTATGTTGTTCCAAGGTGTACCTTGAAATAAAAAATAATACACACACACAAATAAAATCAAATTTACACCCTGGATCACCAAAGAAGAATTTCAGGAGGTCTAATATTTTTACTGATAAAAGATGAGTTCAGAGTCTTCAAAAATAAGATTGTCCTAAGGTCTTGATGTAAGCTACTGAGTGAAGTTGTAAAGTTAGTCTCTGACTTTACCTGAGGCCTATTTCCTTGCTCACAGAAATCGATACAATGGACAATGACAAGGTGGCAAACACTGTATGTGAATACTGGGTAGTTAAACTATTTGAGCAAATTTGCCACTGGTGAGGGATATTGAATGCAGCCCACAGAAGCATTTGTGCTGTCCTGAGAGCAAGACTTTCTCCACCCTTTCCTACCAACAGGCTTTAGCCACAGCCTGGCAGAATCACCCCAATGGACAAGAAGGGAGTTCAGTTTCCGTGACCATGCATTCTTTAGCCATGATGGCGTAACAGCTGGCAAACAAGGCCATTATTACTAGCAGCCTCAAGGAATGGTTTTCTGTTTTCTAGGGGCTCGGCTGAGACAACCAGGACTATTCATTGAGCCTAATGAATGCCATCAGACAGTTACTTATTTTTGGTGCTCCCAAATCTGGGCAAGATTTCAGCTAGCGATCACATTCACAGAAGAAATCTTTGCTGTCTGTTAGAAATCTCCTAAACCTTCAGTCCCAGTGAGGGTGATGCTGAAACCAGTGATGTTGATATTGTAAGTTCTCGCATGCCAGGGTATCTATGTTGGGATTCTGAAAGCATAGGATTTCCTTTGCTGAGATTTTCATCAAGGCCATTCTAAGTCTCATTAAAAAGCAAATACTTCCAGCTGCCTGATGTACTGAAGTCCACTAAGGAGGGCCATATCTCTTATATCTTAACTGAAATCACTGAGAAAACTAATATTAAAACAATACAGTTTTAAAATTAGTAGGTTAGGAAATAACATTTCAGAAGCCAGTAGGATTTATGGTAATGTGTCTGCATTTGAGAAAACCATTAATACAGCTTGGCCTTTATTCGAAAAGATGATAAAACAAGATATTACAGAAATATTTCACTGGTTTGGGGCCCAATCCTTCTCCTATTGATTTTAGTGCCAAAACAGAGATTGATCAACACAGAAGGAGATATTTTATGTCCCACTACAAAAGCAGACAACAGAAAAAATACTTTCTCTCACCTCAGTGGTTCCCTAAATTGTAGGCTTATTCAGGTTCTGCTGAATTCAGTAAAAAAGACCAACTGGAGTCAGTGTACTGTAGACAGGTGGTACTATCTGGTTTTCACCATCAAGCGAAGACAGAAAATTGTGAAAACCATGTTTCGGTAATTTCCTTCTTTCTTTATTTTTATTTTAATCTTTCTCTGCACTGCTTTTTTCCCCTGTGAGGGTGTTATGCTAATACCTGAAGGCTGAGATCTCTGAATCTAGAGTTTGAACATCTTCAGACTGTAGTGAAACAGTTACTAAGGTCGGGGCCATTTGGCAAATTTGATTCCTTATGTGGGCTCAACTACTTGAGGACTTAAAAGTTGTGGGTATCTGGGTCTACAGCTTCCATTTAGAGCCAACTGCCATACCCAAATACCATGAGAAAAGCAGTTGTTGCAGCAGTCTAGCCAAACTGGAAGCAGGAAATACCAGAAGTCTCACATCATGAGAAAGCTTGTTCTTATGAACTTTCCAGGCCACTTTTGAGAACCAAAAATTGTGAGGCAGTTCAGAAAAGGAGACAGATTTTTCTAAGTAATTTGATCAAATCCTGAACTTTGAGAGCCAGATTTTGGTCTTGGTGAGAAAGGACAGGTGTTTGTGTTTGCAAAAGCAAAATCTGATTATGTAGAAACTTCACAATCTTGTTCCTGATGCACTACCATCCTCTTAACTGCGTATATGGTTCAGAAATGGGCGTCAGTAACTTTGCATGTCAGTGAATAGGGGAGAAGTGTGGAGATGAGAGCCTGATCTTGGCTTGGTTTGGAGTCTGAGACTGTCAATTTTTCTTCACAAGCTAAGGAGCAACAACTGAGATTTTCAAAACTGAGTAAAACATTTTGAATGCTCAGCTTGATACATGTGCAAAAAAATTACCTTTAAGTGGATGAGTATTCAGCCACTAAGAGTGGGACTCTTAAATTGTCTCAGCTTGATCATCCAAAAATGGAAGCACTAAAATCACAGGTCGCTTTTAAAAGCCTTACCAATTTCCTGGAATAATCTACCCCCATGGCTAGGGTTCAAAAGCATAATGAGAGCTTCAGTGAGAGTTGAGTGAGCTCCCCATAAACACAAGCAGGACAAGTTGTGTCTCATGTTCCCTCCAAAATCAATATTTGTAGTCAGTTAGAGCCTCCTTTTTACATTTACTTGTAATATGAAAATATTGTATGCAATAGTGAATATTACAAGCCAATGCTGTCTTATGAAGAACTCTTAATACAATCCATCCCTTTTTTTTGCACAGATTTTTCCACTGCTTTAGCAACTGAGTTAATTTAGAGTAGAGCTGTTGTTTAGTTTTTCTAGTACACTGTTCTGAAGCAACACCATTAGGTTTCATTTCACTCTTTCCCTTTCTAGAGCAACTCATTCTAGTATTGTCAATCGCCTTCCTTATTCATTAGGAACTTCTCTTATAGACAGATTAATCACTTCATTTGCCTTTTCAATCTCATGTATACCTCACTCAAAATATGATTATTGGATAATCAAGCCAGGCAACTGGACATAAAACCTTGTGATGTGATTTGCATTCATCACACCCCAAGGATGAGCTAAGTATCTACATTATGTTTTGAATTAATCCAACAACTAAGGGAACTGGCCTGGACCCTCTATAAACCTCAATGCTCCCAAGGAGCTGGACATGTACCAGGCTTCCTGTTACTAGATGTCTCCACTGTGGCTTCTCTTTAAGCCACGCAGACTTGGTTAAGCCCAAATGGGTCCAAGCCTCCAAGACCCTGACCAGTCTCAATGACTGATTAGAATCAGGATGTGTGCTGTACTGAACCTGTACTCGGCACTGGTGAGACCGCTCCTNAAAACATCGAGAGCGGATCTCTGTGTCCAGCAGTAACCTGAAGATAAATGGTCCCCAGATCTTAATTACTTACCATACAGTAAAACACCATGGCACCAGCTCCTGTGTTTACAGTGGAAATGCAATGCAGTAAATTTTGTAGATTTTCTCTTTAAAACAAAAGAAAAATCTTGGGTATATACAGTTTATATGATGGGATGTAGTTCAGGGGAAATTCATTAGTTAAGGCAGTCAGATGGCCAAAGGGTCTAGACTATTATTATTATTATTATTATTATTATTATTATTAAAGTAGGTCTCAGTCATAGGGAAAAAGTTCACAGTAAAGTGGGAGGAAACCAGGGAAGGATAATTAGTTGATACAGTCTTGAAAAAATCATCCCTAGGGTGCAAACCATCCTTGCATTATTGACCAAACTGAGTTTCCTGAATTATTTGTCCTAAGACAAACAAGACTAGGTTCTAAAGCCCCAAAAGAACAAAATACTTAAGCATTTACTTCCTTTAAGCACATAAGTAGCTTCATCTCTATTTATTCCATCAGGATTACCAATGTTCTTGAAGTGAAGCACATGCTTAAATACTTTGCTGAACAAGCAATTTTCAGCTACAGGTCCCTTATTTGTTCTCTTATCTCGAGTTTCCCCACAACATCTAAATCAATGGTTTACAAGTTACCTGATCTTTCTTGGAGGTAGGTCGGAGCTTGTCATCTGGTAACTTTTCCTTTTTAGCTTCCACTTTAACCTCTTTTTCTTCCCCCTTTGGTTTTAGGTTTTTAATATTTTTTAAAAGAATGAAATCAACACATCTGCTTGCACTTTTGTTTCACGCTGTGTTCATGTACCAATACTGTGTGCAGCCACATCTCCATCATACACTGCTGTGCTCACATCTCCATGTGCTCCCTCTACACTCTCCAAATGCTCCCAACTCCCCCCATCAGGCCTTTCTCCCTTGCATGGCATCATGCTCACATGTCCCAGCACAAAGCCCTCTCTTGTGGTGGTGTTGAACACAAATGTTTCCTCACTTAGTTTATCAAGTGCTCATGATATCTTGTGCCAAGTTGTGTCTGCCTTTACCTAATGTGTTACTGCATTGGGCCAGTTTACAGTAGCTGAGAAAAAAGGCAGTGAAAAAAGCATGCAGAAGTCTGAACATGCAAGGTTTTTGAACAATGGAGTGAGGTCAGGCATGGTGTGCACTGCATCACTGGTAAGCAGAAGTAAGAAGCTTTATTTTTTAAAAAAGAGATTAAGTGAGAGAGCATAAGGATTAGTCATTTCATTACAGGAATAGATCTGTGAGGAAATTCCAATTAAATATTTTTTTCCTTGCATTACATTTCTCACAAGCCACAGGTGTCATATTTTGGTGCAAAATGTTTACTGTACCTGTTTGCTCAGGAAAGCTGCTTGAGGTTTTTCCTCTTGTAATTTCTTCTCTTTTACCTGTTTATCTTCTATTTTCTTTTCTCCTATCTTTTGTGTTTCCTTTAATTTCTCTGCTTCTAGCTTAGCTTTTTCCTCAGCTGCCCTCTTTTCTTCTTCTGCCTTAGCCCTTGCTCTTTCCTCAGCTGCCCTCTTCTCCTCTTCTGCCTTAGCCCTTTCTCTTTCCTCAGCTGCCCTCTTCTCCTCTTCTGCCTTAGCCCTCTCTCTTTCCTCAGCTGCCCTCTTCTCCTCTTCTGCCTTAGCCCTCTCTCTTTCCTCAGCTGCCCTCTTCTCCTCCTCTGCTTTCTGTTTATCCTCAGCTGCCTTCCTTTCTTCCTCTGCTTTTAACCTCTCTCTTTCTTCTGCCTCAAGTTTCTCCTTCTCTTCTGCCTTCTTCCTTTCTTCCTCAGCCTTTCTCTCCTCTCTAAGCTTCTCTTCATCTACAGCATCAGTTACACTCTGCTCTCCCTCCAGCACAGCATTTGTATCATTCACCACTTTGTGTTCCTCAGCATTTATAGTTACATTTTTTGTTTCTACTTCCTCTTTATCTGTGGATTTTTCTGCTGTCACATCTACCTGATTTTCCTCTACTGGGANATAAGGATTAGTCATTTCATTACAGGAATAGATCTGTGAGGAAATTCCAATTAAATATTTTTTTCCTTGCATTACATTTCTCACAAGCCACAGGTGTCATATTTTGGTGCAAAATGTTTACTGTACCTGTTTGCTCAGGAAAGCTGCTTGAGGTTTTTCCTCTTGTAATTTCTTCTCTTTTACCTGTTTATCTTCTATTTTCTTTTCTCCTATCTTTTGTGTTTCCTTTAATTTCTCTGCTTCTAGCTTAGCTTTTTCCTCAGCTGCCCTCTTTTCTTCTTCTGCCTTAGCCCTTGCTCTTTCCTCAGCTGCCCTCTTCTCCTCTTCTGCCTTAGCCCTTTCTCTTTCCTCAGCTGCCCTCTTCTCCTCTTCTGCCTTAGCCCTCTCTCTTTCCTCAGCTGCCCTCTTCTCCTCTTCTGCCTTAGCCCTCTCTCTTTCCTCAGCTGCCCTCTTCTCCTCCTCTGCTTTCTGTTTATCCTCAGCTGCCTTCCTTTCTTCCTCTGCTTTTAACCTCTCTCTTTCTTCTGCCTCAAGTTTCTCCTTCTCTTCTGCCTTCTTCCTTTCTTCCTCAGCCTTTCTCTCCTCTCTAAGCTTCTCTTCATCTACAGCATCAGTTACACTCTGCTCTCCCTCCAGCACAGCATTTGTATCATTCACCACTTTGTGTTCCTCAGCATTTATAGTTACATTTTTTGTTTCTACTTCCTCTTTATCTGTGGATTTTTCTGCTGTCACATCTACCTGATTTTCCTCTACTGGGATCTCCTTTGGTTTCTCCTCCTGTACATCCTCCTTGTCTTTTCCTTCTTTTTTTTCCTCTTCTTCTCCATCTTGCCTCCAGTTGTTCCTTTGGTATGATTTGGTAACTGTTTCAGTTTCCTCAATCTCATAGCGTCCTTGGCGTATTTCAGCCTTTTCCTCTTTCCCTGTGGTCTCATTTTCTTCCACATTGTTTACGTCTCTCCTGCTGGGCAGTGACAAGCTCCCATCTGTGATCGTGGGGTCAAATTCCTTTTGACGTTCCAGGGCTTCCTGCAGACGTTTTTGGCGTCTCTCCTCCCGTCTTGCCAGTCTCTCCAACAATGCAGCTTCCTCATCTGTTCCCCTTGTGCTTGTAGTACGCTTGGTTTCCTCTTCTGCCACACTACATAAAAGTGACAATTCTGCATTAAGAAAAAAACCTTTCTAACAATATATGTGCTTAGCTGTTTCTAGGAAAAAATAATCTTGCTGTAGCATTATTCCGTAGCTTGAAAACACAACAGGCTGCATACTTCAAAATTTAGCAAAATGGTTCCGGAGATTAATTTTGGGATTTCTACATGTATAGGAATGTGGCGTTTCACAATGTCAGAGCCTGGGAAGTTTCACTACTAGACAAGCTCTAATAGCAGTTGAAGTTCCCTGACTTCAGTAAGAGCTGGAGTGGTCCCTGATGCTTGGAGCAGCTGAAATATGGACAACCATGAAATATTCATCCTTTCTCTCTGCACTCTACATCAAAATACTTGGAAGACCTTACCTTGCTTTAAGGTCCCCTTTAGCTTGGCCTGAGGTACACATCTTATGCAGTCTCCACACCAGGCAAAATTTTTGAAGATGCTACACCAGCAAGACACTTTCTGACTTCAGTGAACTTTTCTAGTAGCAATAAGCTACTCCTGTTCAGCAACAACTCCCACAGACACAGTCCATAATGGGACAGTCTGGCAATTAAAGGTGTGATGAGGTTGTGATCATGTGTACAGGGACAATAAACTGTTAGAAAATGGAGTGAGCATAGCATCTAATTTGAGACATGCTATTCAACATCTGTAGGTACCAGAATTGTATCTCACTCAAATCCTGGAGGGCTTTTTTGACCCTTTAAAATTCAGCTGTTTAGTTCTCCTAAGTGCAGGTTTCTTCCCTCTTTCTAGGCTTTTTTTTTCTTTATTGTGGAGAAAGGTCATAATCTACAATCAGAAAAGTTGCTGTTTTCCTATCTATATTCTTTCTCTTTGTCTTTAATAGGACGCGTTGGACTCAATGATCCAAGAGGTCTTTTCCAACCTAGGGATTCTGTGAGATTCTGTGATGCTACTTCTACTCAATATGTATATGCCTAATACCACAATGTTTATTTCTATTATATTATAGATACTGGAAATGCAGATATATTACCTGTGACTATAAATGATGGACAGATTGGAAGGCCAGCTCTGCCCATTCAGCACATGGCAAGTGCCACCTCACACTGTAAGCTCATCTGATGTTTATAGCTCTATGACCCTGGCAATGCTAGATAAGCACTGAGGTCTAGCCCTCACACACAGTGCCTTGCAGGCACCATTCAGCTGCAACTTGAGGCTTAGGTGTCCACCAGTGATTCCATGGCCCCTGTAAACAGGACAAATCATGTGGAGATTTGTGAGACCAGAGACAGTTGTGCCTGAGGGAAAGTGACAGTGGGATGTATTAGAGACATTTCCCTCCATGAAATCCAGCTGAGTTACCCTATAGACAGCCCTAAGGACACCTTGAGAATGGGTCATGAACATATCCTCAAGCCCAGCTTTAGTTACATTCCCACCTCACTATGTAGGCACAGCCAGTGGCATCTCTCACTGTTAGGTTCTCTTCAGAGTAAGGTTGGTCAAACCTGGTGCTTAAAATTTAAGTAGCAACACAGACCTCTTCAAGATACCTCACTACTCAGAACAAAAATTACTGTAAACTTGCTAGTAAAAACATCAGACATTTACCTGTTTTGGGCATTAACTTCTGATTTCTCCATTATGTCTCCTGATACATCTCCTTCTTCCTTTTGCCGCAGCCTCTCCTGTCGAGCCCGCCGGCGACGTTCTCTGGCAGCTTCTTCTTCATCATCATCGTTTCTCTGGTAGGACAGTCTGCAACAAAGCATTAGGGATAGGGATAAAAATGGTGTATAGCATACAGGACACTATGACTGAAAAATTACAAAAAGCATCCGATTAGACCACAGTAAGCACAGCTGCAGTGACTGCTCTATATGCTGTTTAGAAAATAAGCTGTCTAGTTGAGATGTATGGTTATGAAGCTTGGGGGGGTTTCTTCTTCAGAAGTAAGCTTGACAAAGTAATCATAGTTAAGGCAGCAGCCACACTACACTGTCAGTTTGCTCCTAGAAAATGCCAAGACCATAGAAGCTCAGCTCCATAGTTGAGCAAACATGCTACTAGATTGCACCGTGACCCTGCCAGAATGCGCACAACAGTGTTTGAGCAGACTATTTCTCAAGCCCACATAACTGAAACTGGACTTAGCCAAGCAGCTTTTCATTAGCCTTCTCTAAATATAACATGCTTAAAACAGTGACAGTATTCTAAAATTAAAAGACTAGAAACCAAGGAGACACAAATATGACAGTGGCTCTCAGTGCTCAGTTCTGAGTGCCAAACATCTGACACCTACAAAATTTTTGTGAGCACAGAGCCCTGCCATGCCAAATCATACAAGATCGCCTCTGTGATGAAAGCCTACTGCTGAGAACCCATTGTGTTCATCTAACCCAACAGATGATTATATTTAGTTTCATCCTACTTGAAAGGGAAAGCAAGACATTACAATCCTAATAATCCCGCAGCCCATTCAAATCTTTGCTGAGGTGCATTATTACTGTGTGAGATAACGGGAAAGGCCTGCATTCCTCTTGTCTTTTAATACAGGGAAAGTGAAATAGCAGGCTAACATGACAGATTCAGTCAGAACATTCATTTACTTTGCTTCTAGCAATGGTCTGATACATACTAGTTAAGAAATCACTCTTCCTTATGTAGTCACGTATTTAAGTAAACTGTACAGCAATGCACATAGTAAAATAAAGAGCTTTGCACTGAACAAAAACAAGCACAGTTAAAGACTGTATTTCAAGGAATATTTTAACACTAAAAGAAACTAAAACATTTTTAGCTCTGAATTGGACTCTTTGGGTCCCAGACTCTCTCAGCAGCTTTTCTCAGCCTCAGAAGTCAGGATGAAGGATTTGATTTGCTACTTTCATACTTCATGAGCTTGCAACATTTTCTTTGTAAAAACAGCTCCCCTCAAAGAGGGTGAAGTCCATTAGCAGCACAGACATAAAGGATCAAAAGGAAGAGGAAAAAAGGAAGGAGATTATTTAAAAGCACTACAGGTGAGGTAGTAGACAAGGGAAAATAATTTGTAAGCAATTTAAAGGAGAAACAGCATTTAATTTATTTCTAGACAGAAAGGATATGAATAAACTAATAGGATCTTCAATTTGCAGGAGACTCTCTCTGGAATAAAACTGTATTAGCAAACTGACTGTAGAAAGCCCACTAGTTAGAAAGATGTTCTGTCTGCAAGAAGCCTACGATCTTTCTAGCTCTGAGCTCCAAATGTCAGGACACAGGAGAGGGCATGGTGTTCTTAGTTTGTGATAGCTGGATAATGACCATGACTAGGTCAATTCCCAGGGCCTATAGCCTCAGGATTTGTCTTTGCAGTGAGGAGGATGAAGTAATTTATCCTACTCTCTGTACCCACTAAGAACACTCCTACACACTCTCTTTAAAATACCTTCTTGAAACCATCAGTTGCTCATAAAGCTAAAAAAGGAAAGGAAAAAATACCCTAAGCAAAAAACTCCCACTAAATGGTACCCATTAAATCAGTCAAATGAAGACAGATATGTACTTCCTGTCCTTAGACACTTATCACATAGATCATCCATTAAGAAAGCTGATAATCTCTCTCAATATCCTTTTAAGTATATCCACTGCCTCACTGCATATCACAGTGATTTCCTTCAGCCAGCAAGGACACTTTGGAATGTGGGCTCCACCCAGAAGGATCACCTTAAGTATTCAATTCTGTTCTCCATCGTGGGTGCATGAAACATCCCCAATAATCTGTAGTCATATCAATAACTTAAAGTATTTTATAGATCTGTCTCGTGTTTTCATTACCATTATGTTAACACTACTTCCCAGATCATACTTCTACAGATAGTTTTGCTCATCTTGGAAACACGAACTTTGTCAGAGTAGACCTATCTAGCCACCAAAAACTGACAATAGAGTAGGGCTGAAAATGAAGCCTCGGCTTGGCTGTGGTAGTTAACGGACTAATGCCTACACTGTTAGCCTACTGACATCAGGATCATTTATGAAATGATTCAACATAGTCACCTTAACTGCCATTGATTTTCCATTCAGTCATAGGGAAAAAGACGGTGCAAGTTAGGCAAATGACATCTATGCCCATGAAAAATACAATCTTCTGACTGCAGTGTTCATCCACCATTCTCTCAGATGAAGGCATCGAGTGCTCCCTTAGCAAGTTTGCAGATGAC
>WAAB01019058.1:0-18949 GCA_013389865.1 Piaya cayana
GCTTTCTCACTGTAGAGACTTACAACTAAACGTGAGTAAAAGCATGAGGTGCTGTCTCTTGTTTCAACTCTTCTGCTTAACGGTTAATGCTGGGGTGCAAGGTGGAGTAGTGACTGGGAGAGAAGAGGTGCATAATGGCTGGCCATGAGTCAATAGCCAGAGGGATCCAGTAACATTTAGGGAAACATGGGGCAAGAGGTCTGCCCAGCAGTGGATTCATCTTGTAATAGCCTGAGAATGCTCTGAAAGGGATCTTTGTTGAGCTAAATCTTTAATCCACGTGGCTTCCTCTGCNCTGTTGAGCTAAATCTTGCATTTAATTTTAATCCACGTGGCTTCCTCTGCATTTATCTAGGGTTTTCAAACTGACAGGAGATCCTTCATGCTAACCAAGAAAGAAAATGCGTCATTTAGTTAATGTCCTTTTGTTCTTACATAAAAAGCACAGAAAGCGTCCTTTTGCTGACTTGTGACTCCACACAATCACCAGACACAAGCCCTCAAAGCTGTCCATGGGGCTCAGCTGACCACAAGAAAACTAGATACTGCTCCATGACCAAAGGGTAAATTGTCAAAATGCAAGCTACCGAGCTGCAGGCTGTTTCACTGTGGATCCTGCTACACAAACTCCTCTGTCACAGTCCAAGGGGAAGGTGACTGACCTGAATGAATCTCTCTCCATCCAGATTTGTTCTCCTGGTCCTAAAGCTTCCCGGAGTTGGACAGAAGCAAAAGATAATTTAGGTAAAGAGCATTGTGTAACAAACTGTGATACAGTCCCAGCTTGACTGCATACAACTGGCAGTTCAGCAATTTTTTCATGCCATCAACAGCTGTTGCAGGTTGAAAGGGCAACAGAAACTGAGTGCTTAATCTGTAAGAAATAATCAACAGAGGGAGCTCAGGTTAAATCAGTTCAGTTCATTACTAACTTCATTATCTTATACGTGTGGGTACAAATCACTTCCTGTTTTAGGAAGGGCAAGATTTTATTTGACCCTTCACATGTACGTTAAGCAGAATAGGGCAGAAAGGAGAGAAGAAACCTGGTTTTTTGTCTTGTAAAGAGCTGTACTCACCTCAGTAACAGGTGCTTTGTAAATTCTACTATTCATATGACCATGGTCCCTGCCAGACTCCAAGAGTCCAGAGTAGTACCAAGGCGAGGCAATAATGCCTGCCCACGACACATAGCTTGAGCACAGCTTCCACTGGGCAGGGACCAAGTTACCCATTCAAAAATACAAAGTTAAAGAGTTGGTCTTCAGTGCAAATCAGCAACATATTGAAAAGCTTTTCTCCCTCATCCGTGTTAAAGATTTGCTACAGACAAAGGAAAAATAGGAGTTTTATTCCTGTTGGTCATTTGGGGTATAGTTGTAATTCAAAGAAATATTTATGCTTTGTATTAACTCAACAAAGAAAACTCTTGGAGTGAAAGCACAGTTTTAACTCATTAATATCTCACATTGACATTAAAAGATAGATTACTAATATTCTTGCTAGTACTTTACCATGTATTACTGGTAGCAACCTTGCCAATGTAGGAGCAAACTGCTGGCTGTTGAAAGACATTCCTGAGGAATACTTCTGCTTTCCCTTTGAGAACTGGAACCTACAACGTGCTACTGTTCCACATTTTGCTCCAACTTACAATAAATTAAGTTTCTCAGTGGCTCAAAGTCTTGCAAATATTTGTAAAATAAGTTTGTTTCATATTACTTGCATTTATTTGTCTCCAAGCGCAAAGTCGTTGAGAACCACAAGTAGTGCTTTGGTGTTCTGCTAATGAAATGTGGGGAAAAAAATCTCAGCTGCTTCTCTGCAGCTGAAGGAACTGTCATGCCCTACAGAGGCTGCTTTATATACAACGAACAATTAGAAACTGCTGAAATATAGGTTTAGCTGAGCCACTTCGTATTTTACTTTTTGAGATGCACTCAATGCTGTACCCTTGGCACCTCCCACCCTGCTGACATACTGGAGTAAAGGTATGTTAAAGCATGAATCTCCAGTTAAGGAAGTCCAAAGGCAAGAAAGTGGCACCTTTGAGATTGGCTTTGATAAACTCAGATTACATCAGTCCCAATTAGAAGACACTTCTGGTGGGTTTTATTTTTATAGACTTTCTTTTAACTGTAAAGGCTCCTGGTGGTTGAAAACTCAGTGGTTGATGGCAGGGGAAAATGCACAGCAATATGTTGACCTGTGGTAAATCATTAACAGTGTAAGATACAAAGATCTGGCACCTCCTCATCCCAGGGGAGA
Source organism: Piaya cayana (assembly GCA_013389865.1). Lineage (NCBI taxonomy): Eukaryota > Metazoa > Chordata > Aves > Cuculiformes > Coccyzidae > Piaya > Piaya cayana. The sequence goes on from WAAB01019058.1 coordinate 2,269, forward strand.
GTGCTTTGGTTAGCACTGCTCTCTGCACCTGCAAAGAACACTCACAACTATTTACTTATAAAATATGAATGAGACTTAAAAGCAGAGTTCTGTGGTACACATCAGATCTAACCCTTTAGCATCAGAAAACTTTGCTGCAACATTTGTGCTTTCTGGTCATACACAAAGAGGAAAGCAAAGCAATACTGAGCAGACTTTGTTAAGGTCAAAGTACAAACAAACTGGAAAAAGAAGAAAGAAACAAAAAACCCACAACATCCCGAAGAGATAAAAAGCAGTAATATCATAGATTGCTAACTACTCATTTGCATTACTCATGGACAGAGTTTGCTCAAAAATTCTTCTCCCTTCTTCACTGATAGTAGCAAAAAAAAAAAATCTTAAATCACTTTGTTCTTTATGAAAATGGCTTGGAAGTTACGTGGGGTATTTTTCCAGTTGCTTTTTTTACTGGCTTTTCTGATTTAAGGAGATTGCAGCTATTTAAGTCATTGTTCTATAATTAGATCAGATATGGTAAAGCTTCACATTAGTTACAAACTAAGACGAATGTTTATTGGCTTGTTCCACAGTTTTTACATCTGACTTATCATCTGACTTGGCTCCTCAGTGTATATTTTATTATTATTATCTTTTTTAAATAGCACTTGAAAGTAATTCTCACCTTTGAACACAAGTCGAAAACCTACAGGACGCAATTTCCACAAAGTCACAAAACTTGCTTGTTCTCCAATGGAATGATGCATTTGCTTTGTGTGTGTCTGTGTGTGAGGGGGCTGAGTCAGGCTGACATACTTGTCATGGGGAGTGGTTTGCATGTTAACAAACAGTATATATAAGCCTTTTCCACTAGGACGGCACTCAGAGGGACTCCTGTGCACTGAAGAAGGGACTACGTTTCACTGCATCAGAGTGAGTTCTGTTTCAGCTTTGCTTACTGCCACAGTCTGGCTTCTCTCTTTCCCATTTCTTCTTGTAATCCTATTCTGCCCTCCCTAGGGCTGCTGTTATACCATCTGTGTCAGGGTTAGACTCAAACGGTGCTACACATGGAGCAAGTACAGAAAGTTTTTAATTTTTAGAGTTTTGTTAGATTTATTCATCATAAGTCTGACTCGTGCTACTGACATAGCAAAGGATAACCATGAGCTCTATGGAGCGGCTGCAAGTGTAACTCAAGTACCCCATCTATATACCTCTTTTGCTGCTTACAGTCATCTTTAAACTGCCTGCTGAACATACCTGTACAATCACATGCACTGCTACAATCACATTTCAGAAATTCTGAACTGCTTATCTAGAGGGGAAAAGGCAGATCATTATCCTCTTCTTACAGCAAGCCTGTGTTTGTCACCAGTGCCTAATGCTTTTTGTACTGAGGTACTTTGATGATCAGGCTACATATCAAATTGACAATTTCCAAAGCAAAATCAACCTTATCAGTGCAGTGGCAAAATGTTGGTGCTCCTGGCATTCTGCAAAGATTTTTCAGTAAGTGAAAAAGCATTTCAAAGCGATATTCTATTAGATATATGGGCTGACTTATATGCATGCAATTACATAACCAAACCAAATCTAGGCTAATGAGAGAGGAATTAGATGAATTTTAAGCAGCAACAAAAATTCCTCCAGATCATTTTTTTGTGCTGTTTTGTACATTTTCCGAATTCCTATCTTCTGGTTCAATAGTGGATTAACATACTCTCATCCTAATTCCCACCATTATTCTAAAGAGGAAAATCTCCTGCATCTGCTTCCATTCAATTTTTTTTTCTCTTTATCAAAGGTCAGAGGTTGGTCATTTTTTTCTGTTGAATTTTGCCTTTATTTCAAAATAATACTCTGAATAGCTGCTCAGGTTTTTCGTTGGTTTTTTTTTAGTTTTGTTTTTGTTTGGGTTTTTTTTTTACATTCTAACTGCCGTCATTTGGCCTTGTGCATAACTCTTCTACAAACTTCCTCTGTTAAAAGCCATCCTTTATTCACTGCTTAGTTCAAACTATCCAAGCAAACAAGCCAAGCTATAAAGTATTTTTCTGGACTTATACACTCCTTAGAACTATCTGTAAACACAGATACTTTCCTATTCAAAAGTTGTAACCTAGACACAGAGGTCTTCTAAAGTTTTAAAGTTTAGAAAGTTTAATTTTGTTTATGATTTTGTTTTCTTTAATCTGAAACTCTGAAACAGAAAACTCTCCCTAAAATGCATACATAGTGTGAATTAGTCCCTGATACAGATGCACACATACCCAGACACACAATCAAATCTATTTGGATAGAAATAAGACTGAACCTGTCCACATTTTAAATTGAAAATACATACAAAGTGATTCTTAGAGTTCTGGGTTCCTGCACACACAAGAAAGTAAGCCAGTTGTCTTTAGTGCAGCATGCTCCTGTGTCACTAACAAACACATTCTGCTGCTCTAAGAGTTCGTTAGGATTTCTGGTTGCTGTCTGCCCTACACAACCTTCTTCTAAGCAGTAAGAGAGCAGAAGTAACTGAAGATTGTGCTCAATATGAAAATACCTTTGATCAAAGTCTCACCAGCAAGTAATTACACTGCCTAGAAGCCACTGATATATTGCTGGTTTTGCACTAGCAAATGGCATGCCATGACACTAAAAGCTATGCTTGTTCACATCAGCTGAAGAAGTATCATGTGTTCTGCAAATCTCAAACAGGTAAAATTTTCACCCTTTTGCCTGTTAGTCCAAGGTGGGGGAGGAGGGGAGGAAGCAGGAAAGAAGGGGATAAAAATCTGCCAAATCCTACATGTACATTTTTAAGTGCTATGATTTTGAAGAACCTCACTTACCTGCAGTCAGTTGGGAGAATTCCCATAAAATAAGCTACAATGATGAAAACTGGAAAAGGGAAATACCTAATTTTGCACCTCTTTAGAAGCACATAACAATGTTTCTGGAAGGACTCTGAAAAGCATGAGCATGAAATGGGGTAGGAGACAAAACAAGGACATTCAGCAATACTGAATAGACACACCTATATTTTAGATTTGGGTAGCAGATCACAGAATCCTTAGGTTGGAAAAGACCTCTGAGATCATCAAGTCCAACTGTACCTGTCTACTACTAAACCATATCCCTAAGCACTTCATCTACCATTATTTAACACTTCTAGGGATAGTGACTCAATCACCTCCCTGGGCAGCTTGTTCTTAATAACACTTTAGATGAAGAAATTTTTCCTAATGTCCAATCTAAGCCTCACCTGATGCAGCCTGAGGCCATTCCCTCTCATCTTATCACCTATCACTTAGGCAAAAAGACCAACACCTGCCTCTCTAAAACTTCCTTTCAGGTAGTTATAGAGAGTGATAAGATTTCCCCTCAGCCTCCTCTTCTCCAGGCTAAACAACCCCACTTTCTTCAGCTGCTCCTCATAAGACTTGCTCTTCAGCCCCTTCACCAGCTTTGTTGCTCTTCTCTGGACTCGCTCCAGAGCCTCAATGTCTTTCTTATTGTGAGGGCCCCAAAATCGAACACAATATTCAAGGTGTGGCCTCACCAGAACTGAGTAGATGGGCACAATCACTTCCCTACTCCTGCTGGTCACACCATTTTTGACATGAGCCAGGATGCCATTGGCCTTCTTGGCCACCTGGGCACACTGCTGGCTCATGTTCAGTTGCTGTGAACCAACACCCCCAGGTCCTTCTCCTCCGGGCAGCTTTTTAGCCAGACTTCTCCTAGTCTGTAGCTCTGCATAGGGTTGTTGCGCCCCAAGTGCAGGACTCTGCACTTGGCTTTGTTGAACCTCATCCCATCAGCCTCAGCCCATTGATCCAGCCTGTTCAGATCCCTCCATAGAGCCTTCTCACCCTCTAGCAGATTGCCACGTCCTCCCAGCTTAGTGTCATCCGCAAACTTGCTCAATCCCCTTGTCCAGGTCCAGATATTGAATAGAACTGGACTCAGCACTGAGCCCTGAGGGACATCACTTGCAACCAGCTTCGAGCTGGATTTAGCTCCATTTACCATGACCTGCCTTACATAAACCCATGTTGACTGGGTCTGATCACACGGTTGTCTTGCATGTGCTGTGTGATAGCACTCAAGATGACCTGTTGCATCATCTTCCACAACACTGAGGTCAGACTGACAGGCCTTTAGTTTCCCAGATCCTCCCTCCAGCCCTTCCTGTAAATGGGTGTAAAATTTGCCAGCCTCCAGTCTAGAGTAATGGTAAAGGGAAAAGGAGAACAAAGAAAAGAACACAGAAAAGATGATTTGAACTGTCTCACAATCATTTGTTAATGTTTGACAACAGGAAAGAATAAAGGTGGGACACCAATTTCTGTAACTGTATACTTCATGTAATAGAGCAGTTATTTTGTACCAGGTTACTCTGGGCAGATCAGGGAATCCACAGACTGCCCTAGAGCCAGGCTCTGCTTGGTGTTTCCACAAACAACGGTGAAATCATCTGCAAGCTGCTGCTCAGAAGGTATTTACTGTGTAAGTGTAAGGGCATAGGTTAAGGTTTTACATACCTAGTAGTTTATGACCATAACTCATGGAATCTTAGATGTTTACCACTCATGACCAAATAGTTGTGTTCCCCGGGCTTCTGACCAGGTGCTGCTCAGAGCTCGAAGTCCACACTTGGCAGTGCTGATCCTCTCAAGAAGACTGGCAATGCCCAAAGAGCACTTTAACAAGGTCCTGGGTCTCCTCAGGCTCAATCTGACTGTGAAAACAATTAAAGAAATATCTGAAAATCTCTGAACCAGGCCACTGCACTGTTACCTCCTGGGCTGGGTAGTATGTGCCAGACACCCCAGGACGGAACAGGATACCATTAATTCAGGAGAGCTGGTGGGTGGTGCTCAAGAATTCTGCAGAGTTAATTGTCCAGTCTCAACTGTGATTGCTACAGGGAACATACATTGTGCTGAAAAAAAACAACATAATTATTTTTGTTTCACAAGCATAATTTTGTTTGGTTTTGGCAAGTGGTATGGTGGATTCCCAACAAGTGACAGTTCAAGAGCCAAGTAGCTTAGATCAGCAGGGGAAGTAGCTGCTGTTTATATCCCTCCTTTTACATATAGGTGAACATCTACACGTGGCTGGGATAGGGGAAAAAGCTCATTTTTTCACACCCGAGGAACAATGCTAGGTGGCCAAGGCAGTTGTTGACAACATGCTGTGCTGGACGAGCTTGCGAGTTCAGGAAACAGACATGAAATCATCCTGACAAAACCAGCAGCTGCATTTGGAGAGCTGACTAACCCACTTAATGCACAGCTACATGACTTGCAGCAGTGCTCTTTGCTTTGTAGGGATACTGTGAGAGGGTGCTGGTTTATCTGAAGTCTAGAGAGACAGATGCAAGGAATAACATTTGTAGGAATGACTGGATTTGGCAAGAATTGTTCTACCACAAAACGCTTCAGGGAATTCTTAAAACATCTGATGAGGAAATAAAAGAAGTCTTAAATATTTTCTCCTGGGAAATATCCTAACCACTCCTTAGTCCACATCTTTCCTGAGATCTCTCCTGTTGTAATTTTATTCACCAGTATTTCACAGTCTCAGGTGTGCAGTTTATTAATTGGAAGCTTATACAGCTTGAGAGACTGCACAAAACAATTTTTAAAGTTATTTACATAAAACTGGGGCCAAGTACCTGCAAATCAAAGGGCTGAGGATCAGACAGAAAGCAAACTCATCATAGAAGTTCAGGCCATAAACTGAAGATCCTAGCACGCAAGGCAGAAGGGGGAGCAGGCTGTTGAGGCAGCCCAGAAAAGCTCTGTTGGTGGCTGCTTCTCTGCCCCCTTGAACATGCTTCATTCACTTCAGTTAAGATGAATGGGGTGAGTTTCAAATGTCTGAATTCTTAAATATTTCACTGCAGCTGCCTGAGGGGCAGTCACATGAAGAGCAGAAACTATGAAGTCATCCTGAGGAAACACAGTGGGCCCTGGTGTTCAACAACAGTCTTGACAGTGCCCACCGATTCACTGTCCAGTCACATTGGACTCCCACCTTCAAAAAATCCCTCAGAAAAAGTATTTTTCTAATCCTCCTCCTTCACCGAGAAAGTTTTTTTCCCTGTGTCCTTGAAGGATTTTTCTAGAGCTCTGACTTCCCATATCAACAAACCAAGCCTGGAACTTCTTTGGACAGATAACTGCTTTAAGCTCTCCTACAGCCCACACAGTAGAAGATCAGGCTTTCAAAAGCCCTCGCTCACACAACAGAGTTTTACTTCTCTGGTCACTTAACATGTATTATTAGTACTCCTCAGTAATCCCACAGCAATACCTTAAAAACTCTTCTCACATTAGGAGGCTAATTTCTACCCCAGGTTGCAAATAACCAGCACACTGCACAAAGACATGCAAAATATCATAAAAAAATTATATGTGCTTTGAACTGTGCATGTATTTAATCCTGAAAATCATGCTAAGAAGTATTAGGCCACAACCATTACATTTGCAATTTGTTATTTCAAAACTCAACCCTACATCAAATTGTATAAACATTTACTTCAGATGATTTGTGTATTAAATAGAAAAGGGTGTGCAGGTTTTTTTTTCTCTTTTCTCTCCCAGGCACAGATTGCTATTTGGCACAGAAAAAGAAGGGATCAAATTAAAATGTTTGTTTTCTATAACTGGAGTAGAGGAGGATAAGAGACCATTGGTTTTCAGAAAGAGAATTTGTGTCAGACCAAGAGCTGACAGGAATTAGATAGAATTATTTACACGTTTTCTTTTTTTTCCCTCTGTCAAAACATAGAATACCGCGGAAATCTTCCACTGGAAGATTTTGGTTTTCAGTTTCCCCAAACCAAGTTGTTAATATTTTTAGTTTTCAATGACTAAAAATACCTCTCAAGCCTCCAGTATTTCTTACTGCATGTTTCAAGCAGCTGAAGCTTATGCTTGGGGAAAGGAAAATGAACACTTTCTTTTTCACTGTGCAGTAAGAGATGATCATCCTTATTCTTCAGTTCTCTGTTTCCTAGTGGGAATCCCAAAGTCACTAGCTTCCGCATTCAAAGACTACATCACATGAGATTCTTATTGTACCTCTCACTTTTTCCAGGGAAAGGTAAAAGTTATTTGTCTCACTGTTTCTTACACCTGGAAAAACAGCTTGAATTAAGCCAGTGCCTTCATCAGAGTCGCCAACCTTCCTCATGAGCCAGGAGTCAGAAGGGGACCAACAGCCACCCTGTGGCTGGTTCTTACTGGCATGGATGAATTTCTCACCGTGAAACTGTTTTGTCTCCGAAAAGGGCCAATACATCACTATATATGTCTATATGTTCAGCTGTTAATTTAGACATAACATACAGCACAGAGTTTTCAGAAAGAACAATGTTTCATCCAAGGAAAAAGACATAAGGTATTTCTGCAGCAAGTGATTTGATTAGCAACCAGAGGAGAGCTGAACCATGCCCTGCAGACAGGGCACGGCTGCTTTCCAGCTGGCTCCTGCCTTTTTGGTATTGCTTAAGCAGGAGAAGGTAACCAAGCACGCCTTTCTCCAAACTTTTATGACCTTTGTTAGATCAGTTGAATAAAAAAGAATACTAGACGCAGACATTTTCTATTTTTCCTACCTTGTGAAAACTGCATAGTGCATTTTATGAAGTCATAGCCGTGGAAGCTATTCTTTACTTGCTTTCTACTCTGACTATTTAAGTCTTGTCTCTCTGAAAAAATGAAGGCGAGAAGACTCACTTGAACAGGGAAACATTTCTTTTAAATTGAGGAAGGAGAAATCTGCTTTAATACTCAGCTCTCCTGTTACAGGGATAAGGAATTCACACATCTGAGAAAGACAATAAGAAAGAGGCAAAACTGAACTTAATGTTCTCAGTGTTTCTCAGGTGAGATAAGGCAGATCAAGTCTCTCTCTACTGATTACTAATATTTCTTTGTACTCTGTGAAGTAACACAATTCTCTCCAGCTCTTAAGAATCAGAACAAAAAAAATCCATGCTTCATGCTTGGATTGATCACTCATAAGATAACAGCCTAAGGAAAAACTCTCATTTAATGTGTAATAATTCTTTTGTCTTTGAATACAAAGAAAAAACTCATGGACCTAGCCAGCTTCTCTCCTTTCCTTTTCTGAATTGAGGTTCCTAATTGACATCAGCAGTACTGGGCCCTAGGACTGGGACTAAGAAAGGGATGAAATAGTTTTCCTTCTGAAATCCCAGTGTTAACATTAATGGAAAATGTTCAGCTGATAGTGGTTACATCTAGGCCATCACAGAAACATATGAGTAAATATATGAATTGGCTGATACCACAGTGCCTGCTCCCTCCACCCCAGTAAGACATTGAAATCAGGTTGTTGGGTATGCATATGTTCCAAACCTATTCATCTAACTTCCAGGCCAGCTTTGCAGAAACACCCTGTAAAAAAATAGCGACTGCTTTAAAAGCAGCACTAAGAACAAAAAGAAAGAACACCTACCAAGCTTTTCAGCTTTGGCTAGATTATTGCTCAGAGAGAGAACAAAACCTGTTTCACACTTCATAAAGCAAGATGCTTCTTGGCAGAAAGATACCTGTAGGTTTACATGAGTGGAAGCTGATTTATTTTTCGGCTTTTATATTATAAAATCACAAAATTGGAATGTATAATGTCAGTTCCAGTAACTCCAATGCTCTAAACCACTTAATCTTATAAGAAAATAAACAGAGGTATCTATTGACTGAGCCGCCACTCACTTGTCCTTGGAGGAACTTCTCCTTCCTCTTCAGACTGAGCAGCACATTCCCTTCTCATGCCCTTTGGCAGGCTCTGGCTTTCCTCCAAGAGATCCCAAGTTCCAGCCTACTCTCCCAGTGGCCAGTGACAGGCACTGAGTTCACCAAGGTAGCTGTAAGTTGTATTAGCACAGGGGAACAAAACAGAACCCCAACAGCCAAGTCTTTGGTGGCAACTCAAGTGAGGACGGTGACACCAGGCAGTCAAGACCCCCAGATTGCCATTTTTGGCAGGCTCATGACCCAGGCAGCACTGTGCCAGGTGCTGGCTGTTGTGCTTCCCATAAGCGACTCTTAAAGTAATGAAGAATCCTCGTATTAAACAAATATACATACAATGCAATGCATCATCTTTTCCAGGAAGACGGCTCAATCCTCAGAGTTTTAGAAATGCTCAAACGAATCTTAACCCAACCCTACCAGTCTTGCTTGCTGGAAGAAACAGCTGCACTTTAAAAAATCCTCCAACAATGACGAAACCTTAAGGCAAGAAAGTCCTTAATTTCTCACAGTGCAAAGTACAATTAAAGGGGACTTTGCACCACAAGGTCCTTTGTCAGGCCTTGACAGGAAGTGAACAAATAGCTCAATTTAGCTTGTTTCTTTTCCTCCACCTCCAGCTCAGGGAAAAGCTCTCTGCTGCCTGTAGCCTTGAACTTTAATACCCTTATCCAAGAAAATGAAATTAAGTCCTTCCTTTTGTTTTCACTTCCCCCCCCCCCTTGAATTCACATACTGAGTATCTGCATCCAGCTTTGATGTCTGTTACTAACCCAAGAAATATTTCTTTCTATTTCTTTGATGACCGGATTTTCCAAAACAGAGATGAAACACTGCTCCTCTACAAAGTCCAGCTTTGGTGTATGCTTACAAAGGACAAAAGCTCAGGCTGGGCCTGCAGGACTGTTCCTCGTCTAGCAGAGGCAGCCTGCTCAGGGTTGCACAGGGCATACCCCCAAAACTCCTCTTGAGCAAAGGAAGTGCAGGCAGTGTGCTTGTGATTTATACTTTAAAACAGAGTTAGGACATAAACACTGTCATCTCATAGAAGCAAAAGTATTGCATACCTTGCAGACACCAGGACTTCTGTATCCTTTCTGTACATACAGTTTCCAGTCTGTCAGCACTTTTTTTCTTTTCTGTATATCTGCTATCTGAAATTCAGCATTTTACTTCTCAAGGAATGACACTGATTCCTTTCTGGGCTCTAATGCTGCTTGAAGTTTTCAAATTGATGACTCGGTCCTGGTTTAACTGGAATAAAAGCAACTAAAATTCATCAGTTAATACAGTATCTCCATAAAAACATTAGCAGTCTTAATTTATTTGTGATCTGGCTTAAGATGCCCAAGATAATTGTAACTTCAGCCTGAATTTTCACTCTTGAGTAATGTGAGAGATGCCACTTTTTCACACGTTTGACCTCCTCTTGGATTTTTTGTGTGACTTTGTCACTAAGTGGTTCCAAAGGCTGAATTCAATCATGAGATCCGCTAATCTTGTGTTTAAAGGTATGTGAAAGCCAGTTAATCTGGCTTTAAGAAAGTTGCAGAGGAAAGCTAGTAAATCAGCTAAGCAGGTCAACAACTTTTAAGAATTAAATCCAATTTAATAGTAAAGTTCCACTAATTGAGTTCACTACATTGAGAGCTGTATGTGACAAAACTGGGGCTGAAGTTTCCACAGGCTCCGTCAATGTAGGGCAGGACAGGTGTACAGGTGGGTCCCAGCCACATATTCATCATTTTAGAAATCAAAATCACTGATTAGCTGGTAGGTTTATTGATGGAAGTAAATCAGCCCCTTCTTGCATTTATACACACTTGACTTTGCAGTGAACTCACCCGAAGAGTTTTAATAGCATTAAGCAGTTAGCTAAATGTTTGGCAAACCTGGGCACTAAGATCCTCCTCCCACCAACACCTTCCAGTATTTGAAAGCCATAACTATACCCCAAACCTGAGAGTTTACTCTTTAATTAAAGAGTTTTAAGGATTCTCCCCCCCCAAAAAAAACAGAAGCAAAAACTTGCGGATCGCAAATTGGCCTTTTTCCCCTAGAAGTGACAAATTCCAGTAATTTCATAATTTTGTACGGTTTTTTAATGGTTTTGATTTGTTCTTAATAATCCATTCCTTTACAACACATAATAGGAAAATAAGGTAAAGGAGGATAAGGAAAAAACAACAAAATAAATTCATTTGCATGTTCGGCAAAAAGCTGTTCTGAATATTTCTTTCATTTAGAAACATATCTGTAATTGTTTAGGAAGCACTACTCTTGACATTTCACAATGAATACAAATAAAAAATAAAACCTACAAATATTTACAAAAATATGCTTACAGTAAAGCTACTGAGGCCTTCAAAATGTCAAGTATTTTTGGTAAACTTCTTGTAGGACTGGTTTTTCTTTTCTTCACAAATGGGGGAAAAAATCATAAGCTTAAGCGTGCATTAGCACTGCAAATATTTGATTACTCCTTATGTTGTATTCAGTAGAAATCTGTTTAGCTTTGCTTTAGATATTTCAAACAATAGTTTCCACTGCTTCCTTGACAGACCACTATCTACCACAACAGCCAGAAACGCTTCCTGATCTTCATCCAAAATTCCCTTTTATTGACATCAACTCACAATTCTTGATTATACACATCTTTGTATATAAAGCTCCCCCACAGCAAGAATTAAACTCTTTCAAGGTACTTGCCACTAGAAATGCTACACTCCACTCATTTCCAGCCTGCTCTGTATATAACTGTCTACTGCCTTCCTGCTGACTGTAGCTTAAAATCCTCTATTCTTGTGCTTTTAAGTGCCTTCCATTTGTGGACTACTAAGGCAGGCTGGAGACAGCTGAGATACTGGAGTCATGTGAGTGGTGTAGTAAGCGCACAGCACTGAAACTTCTATTGTTGCTTGTAAAAAAGGTTCTGTGGATGCCTCTAAAGAAAGGAAGTGGACACAACTAGGGTTTTGCATGTTAAAGGTCATATCCTCTCCAAATGCAAATTGAATCAGTACTATTTTCTTACCTCTAAAAGTAAGAACCAAGTGAGGTTTTTCTCCCCTTTTACTCCCAAATCACTAAGTCATGTCTAATTTGCACCTCAGGTAACACATGTTCTTTAAAAAAAGTTGTTTCTCAGTCTCAAATAAACACACAAAATCAGAAGCTGGGACAAATGGGGGGAAAAAAAGCTACAATCTCATCCTCTGGTTTTACATTAACATTGTAGATTTACAATCCAAACTTATCTTGCATAAAGTTGGTTGGACTCGATGATCCGGTGAGTCTCTTCCAACCTGGTGATTCTATGATTCTATGAAAGTATAGTAAGATTACTATAGTAATAATATTACATAAGTACATTAAAGCATAAGTAGTAATAAATCTGGGAACAGAATTTGAAAACAGGGTAGCAAAGTTTTGCCACTTACCTAAATTACACTGCAAAAAGTTGGAGTTTTCAAAATTTCTCTCTTTAGAGAAAGAAAGAGTTACACCTGTAATCTTCAAGCTGCTTTCGCCAAGCAGCAGACAAAGGTGTTTACTGGTAATTAACACATCTACAATACTAATTTAGCCTGCAGCTTCTCTCTTTTATCCAGCACAAAGAAACACACTTGCTTTACTTAAAAAAAATACAATAATGGTAGCGGTGACTTTGTTTTGAAGCACTTGGAGATATCTCTCTGTTTCTGCTCCAGCTCTGCTGGGCCATCTGCTGAAAAAAAAAAATCTCCATTTACTAATAACCTCTTCTGACACTGCTGTGTGCTGTAGGGAAACAGGTAACAACCACAATAAATTAAGCAGCCTCCAGTGTGTTCATTTGCCGCTCTTAGCACAGAAAGTAGATGTTTCGGCTTTTGAAGAGAAAGTGGCAAAGGCAGTTTGCTCTTTTCAGCATGAGTTCGGTGTAAGATTTCCTAGTTTCTGAGACTCTCCCTCTAAAGTGAAAGCTGATGATATACTTGCCCTCAAGCATATGTTTTCAAAGGCAAGATGACTAAATAGGGGGTTGTCTCTATTGCAAGGTTATGTAGTAGCACTTACTCATTAGAAAAAAAAATTCCATTCTTTCCTAGTGCAGATGATCTCTGTTACGTGTTTTATTACACTCTGAATCTGACTGCTAGAAAAGGATAGTAAATGACATGCAAAGCCTACTTTCAGGCCAAAATGAGAAAGGGGCTTTTTTTGGTTTAGGAAGTAGATGGTTGATTTAGTTTCTTTTAGCCAATACATTTAAGCATCAGCTGAGCTCATAGATCTCTCATATTAAGGTGCTATGCATGCAGTGTTCAGAGTTTAAATGCTTAGCTGTTCACCTTTCCTGCATCATCTTTTTACCATCTAACTCATGAGCATTTTCTGTTGTTGCCTGTTACAGTGAGAATCAAATAGAGCCTTCCTGTTACATGATTATTAACTAGAACTGAAGGAAAAAAAAATCATGTGAAACCTAACAAAGTAATGTCAAATTTTCTTTTGTCTTCTCAGGATAAGAAACTGAGAATTCCATGACAATTTTCTCAAAACAAGAGTGTAGACTGGTTTTCATAGCAAGTTTCCTTTCTAAAGTACGTTGAGTTGATTGCCTACACAACTACAGTAATAGTTAATGGGAAAAATCACAGTAGTTTGGCAATTCTCATTATTTGGTCTTGGATGAAGGTCTCCATAAGCAATAGAGGCTGAGCAGGACAGGCTTGAACAAAATTGCTGCTCAGGACATTGGCTATCTTCTGTTACAGTGTATGATTTTAGATTTGCCCTCTGAAAAACACTTTAGAAAAATAGCCTGAGGTTGGAGTCACAAGAAAAATAAATGAAACCAGGAAGTTTTTAGTACATCTGAAAAAAAATCAAACTATCTTTCTGGAAATACACAAGGAGAAACTGCAAGTTTAACTGTTGTCTACTTCTGAATACTGTGGCAGACAAATGCAGAACAAAAAGGTGTGACTAATGTAATGATTGCAAAGTGCAACACATGATGGCTTAGTGTAACGTGTCCTGTGCATTGTACAAGCGTCTGTTTCAAAACCAAGCATATGATGCACTTTTGTAAAAAAAGCAGTTGAGTTACCCATATCTAAAGCAAGACTGTGCATTCCCTTTCAGGGATCCAACATGCCACAGTATAAGCTGACATACTTCAATCTGCGAGGACGAGCAGAAATCAGCCGTTACCTTTTTGCCTATTCAGGCAAGAAGTATGAAGACCACAGGATAGAAGCAGCAGACTGGCCCAAAATCAAACCAAGTAAGTGACATGGGATCCTATATCTAAAGCTCTACTAGGAACACTGTCAAAAAGAAAAACAATTAAAGATGTACCTGTATGTTTCATGAGCAGAAATACATTTAATTCCTGCATTAATTAAGCCTATGGGATTTTTTTTTTGTCTAGGCAGTCAAAATGTTATTCTTGATGCTCTCACAAAAATCCAGATCCAAATCTTCAGACAATCTAAGATTACTTACCTTTTATCATCCAGCTGGGATTTTAGTCCTTATCAATTCAGTTCATCCTTTGTCTGCCTAAAACTAAGCAAATGCATGCTAATCTTCTCAGCTTTTTTTGAGGATTTGGTCTCAAAGTCTATATCAGGGACATCATCCTGGTTTTAGAAAGCCAAATTAGTGTCAAGGAGGACACCCTTTTGCAACCAGAAGAGCCTTCAGAGAGGGAAAGCGATGAGAGAAAACAGAAGAATTCAGTTGATACAACAAAGAGAAATCAAAAGGATCAAAAAATGTGCTAGAAAAAATCTGGTCCTAAGAATAAGCCCTACTAGCTCTTCTCAGAGCAGCCTGCAGGCTACTATACCTCAACCATTTCACCATGTTTTTCAGTTAAAGTAACCTCTTTCCAGCTATTAGGCCCATTTGTTATTTTTGTTCATCAGATTAGCCTTAGTAACTTAAATAAACCAGACCTTGAGTTTGGAGACTGAGGATATGAAATCAGAGATAGCAGTGTCTTCATTTTGTGGATTTGGCTCGTGTTTTGCTATGCAGGCCATGACTTTTCATATCCAGATTGAAGAATAACACCTTTAATTTTGGGAAAAGGCACAACTAACTCACCAGGTGCTTTCTATTAGTCAAGCAATGTTCTTGATAGGCTTTCATACCATTTAATAAGCCCAGCCAGCAGGCTACCAAATTCCTGCATGGTGCAGTTATACTTGATCTTTTCCATAATGTTCACAACGACTTGAATGACAAACACTACTCAAACACTGCTGCTCTCCAAGTGGCAGCTGAAACCATCTGTGGTTCTCAAATCTAGAAAACACTGGCTAGCAACCCACAGAGAGGAGTGTAAGTGGAGCAGGGAAACAAGATATTTTCAGTTAGGGATGACTGACTTCAGAAACCATTTGTTGTAAGAGCTTAAGCCCATTGACCAAGTGGTTTTACTTATTTCTCATGCACTGCAGTTCTCAGGGAAGTGGTATAGAGACTAAAGGTGAGACTGAGAATTCAGATGAACAAGGGGAAGCCTGCATGGGCTCTTTCCATACTAGACTATACACATATTCACACACACACACGTCCTGAATCAAAACTCAGAAAACATTAACAAAGTATAATTCTATGAAGAGTTCGGTGCACTGATTTTTAAGTAGGACAAATTAAAAAGATTAAGTAGTGGCTTACAAGCTATAGAAGTATTCGTGTCCTAGGATACAATGTTCTGACAGCATATTTATCAGACAAGGTAAAGGTGTTACATCTCTCTTTGCATATTGATGACATCCCACATGTCCAAGCCAGTGCAAGAAACAATGCAGGAAAGTTCTTCCTATGCTTTTCTTCAGTGCTCACATCAAGAATCTCCCAGTGAAGCTTTATATGTGCAGTACTTTTTCACTACAGAATACGCCCAGTTGCAACATCATTAGCACCATAACACTGAGAGAAGACGTACACCCTAGGAATCCTAAGTCATACCATTTGTAGTTGTATCAGCTGCATTAATGAATGTTGGTTAAGTCATTCAACTTTTGGATGTTTTTGTTTCTCTTTCTGTGATGCAAAAATCTTGTTAGCAGGTTTACCAAGGGTTAAGATTTTCACTTTCTCTGTAAAATAGCTTTTCATAGCAGCCTCCACTATGACTGATCCCTAGATGAAATTCCAAAGCAGATAAGAAGTTTAGTAAAACTTGGGAGCTGCTGTTCTCAGATTTGTGAAATCATCTGTGCAAAATTTATGCTGACCTGAGAGTTCTTTGGGTTTCTGTAGACACCCAGTGAGTCAGTGGAAGGTGTCATGATAATTGACCAGGAAAACATATACCTACAAAGAAATAGTTGGATACTTATCTAAAGGTGCTATTACATCTTATAACAGGATGTTAAATGTTTAATTCTGCAAGGCTTCCTGAATCCCTGTGAATCTAAAGGTAACATTTGCTACCAGTGGCATCTCCATTGCAGACAATTCACAAGGTGAGAGGTTTGTCAGCTAAATTAAGAATAAAGGTATTTTGTTTCTATGTATAACAATGTAATGCNCAGCAAAACATATACCTACAAAGAAATAGTTGGATACTTATCTAAAGGTGCTATTACATCTTATAACAGGATGCTAAATGTTTAATTCTGCAAGGCTTCCTGAATCCCCGTGAATCTAAAGGTAGCATTTGCTACCAGTGGCATCTCCATTGCAGACAATTCACAAGGTGAGAGGTTTGTCAGCTAAATTAAGAATAAAGGTATTTTGTTTCTATGTATAACAATGTAATGCTGCTAAGGAAATTGTCCAGATATCAACTAACTGATGACTACCACCTCCTCCTCCTTTGTGAGGCAATCCTTACTCATGGTATTTCCAGACAAAGTAATCTCCCACAGGCAAATCAGTCAGCACAACTCTGAATAAAAGGTAGCAACAAG
>WAAB01019059.1:0-23616 GCA_013389865.1 Piaya cayana
TTCAGTCAGCTATCAACCAACAGTCTAGTAACAGCAGCTCAGGTTTGCAAGGCAGGCTTAGATCTGTGCTTTCTCCATAAGCCCAGCTCTGCAGGGTGCCTTCTGTGCCCCATTCCACCTGCCTGCAGTGCAGCGCACTGGCAAGGAAACTAAACCAGTCTGAGATGGGACATTCAAAATCCTCTTACTGTTTTAGAAATCAGGTATTGCGTGCAAAGGTAATGAAGTGTATTACAGACATTTTCAAAGGGGAGGAGAATGGCCACAAAGACATATTTTAATGGAAAAATGAAAGCTAGAACATTTCAGATTCTTTTATCCTTCCACAATGTCCTTCCAGTTTTCATACCAGAATGCTGTTAGACTCTGGCAGCACAGCCTTTCAGCTCTCCTCACTCCATTAATAAGGCTCCTGCTGTGAGATGCTCCACTAGGAGAAAGAGCCACCAGCAGGTGCTGAGATTGTCTATAAAATTTAATGTCAGTGGAACCCTTTGATCATGTATACTCAGAGATTCAGTAGATGTCTCCAAACCACGTCACAAAATATGTTAAAAGAAAATGCCATGGCTCCCATCACATTAAATGTCTCTTCCTCTTAACAAAGCCTTTCAGGTGCCACTGTCCTGGGACTACTAGAACTGGTTCAAAACCAGCCAATTATCTCGCTTTTACCCTGCAGTCTAGGAATCTGACCTTCTCATTCTGCTTTAAATGCTGTTCCTTTCCAGACATTCTATCAAAACCAACAAAAGCCAGAACTGAATCAACGAAATCTCGCTTCCAAATCTGCTCATTTTGTAGACTCACTGAAATGACGCTAACGCCAGGGAAGCAAGTTAGGTGACCAACTAAATGCTGGATGTGCTGTAGGAACTAAATTCTGCTCTGCCCACAACCCATCCTGGCTTCTTTGACACCAGTATGTGCTGGTTTCCCAGAGTACAAGCAGGAGCACTGCCCACACTCTGCACTGCCAAGTACTTTTCTTTCAAAACTTTGTCCTCGCTGTGCCTACTCAATAGTGCTGCCCAAAGAGAAACAGCCTAAACCGAGGGCCACTCTGACCTGCTCAAACTTCTTGTCCCTGGCACAGAAAGGGAGATAAACAACCTGGGCTTATACAAAAAAATATTTGCAGAACAGGGAAGTGTTGTTGTGACCATTTCGCAGGCGAAGAAACAAGTCACAGAAGGACGAGTAACTTTCCTTAAGTCACTCTCCAAATCAGTCCAAAGGCAGGAGAAGAGGACAGATCTTTTACGTGCTGCTGCTGCACTCAAATCACTAGACCTGCTGAAGAAAGGATTCAAACTAATTCTCAGATCAGACTGCTCTGACTTACTGTGACAAAGCTTAAAACTACCTTACAGTACTCTCTTCTTTTTTATGACAAAAATACGGTCCAAAGTCTATAATCAGTGAGTCACTGCTGATAAATAAACCCACCTGTCTGAGACAAAACAAAGCTTGGCCGTGGTAATGCTAACTTTCACCCCGAAGCACCTCCAAGTATTCTCAGGACTAGAGATCAATTCCTTAATATCGCACCCTGAACCCCCCAATCTGAAGCTTCAACTTTCCATCCGTGTTCCCCCAGCACGTTTCAGGTCTGCTTGGTTTTTAAAACAGCCAGCAGATGATCTGCATTTCCCCAACCTGGTACCCTCAAGCAACAGGGAGCATTCAACTAAACTTTATCTATTTGCAGGGTTGTTCCACAAAATGCATTAAAAATGTATCCAGAGCTCGGCTTCATGTTTGTTATCTCCCAGCAGGCTTACTCCTTTCATTTGATACCCCTTTTAAAAGAGATACATTAACTGCCAAACACAAAACCACAATGACCCAGCTCTTACACAATCTTATTTTAACAGAATAAAGTAGCACCTCCTCTATTTTGTCTGAGAATACAGCCTTGTTCTGCAAGAAATCTGGAAAAGAGATAATAAAGGATATTTTTTTCTTCTCTCTTCTTTTTTTTTTCAATAATGTAACTTACCTGGAGTGCTTTGATTACTGAAATGAAAATCTGTATTTCTTCACAATCGTTTCCTTTCTATTCAAAGTTTGCCACCTACACTTTATATCATGTCCTTCCAAAGGTGTGTGGAATCTGAGTGATCATCCAAAAATGTTCACCTCTTCTTTATTTAACCTGTTTTATTCTCACCCTTCTTCGGCTTTCCCATTCCCTTGCTCTCAAACAAGTCCCAACAAAGGCGTGTCGTGGTTTCCTGCCGCGCCCTACCCTTCCAATTATCTGACACTCAGTGGAAAAAAAAGATCTGCCTTCAGGAATCAAACTTTATTGAAAGCAAAAATGCTCCTACCTATTTGCTCAGGTAGATTAACTACTTAGACCCCAGGCGGGCAGAGGTGCGAAGGTTCATGGCAGGGAAAATGAGCTGTTTGGGCAGCGCTTTCAGGTACACGGATCTGAGATCTGGTTTGGCATTTTCTTACAGAAAGTCATTTAGCACCTGCTGATGTCTCTGCAAAGCTGGCTGCCAGCTAAGCAAATCTGACTGCTTGCAGGACAAGGGGCTAAACTCCCAGCTAGCACAAACCAGCTGAAAACCAATCAAGGCAGTGGGCTGAACCGGCTTGCCAACTCCATATACATTTATGTTCTAATTAGGAGGCAGCACTATTAATAAACCAAAGTACTCCAAGGAACGAAGTTTCTTCCATGTATACCACCTAGAAACTTCTCCCTGAGTAGGAACTAGAGCAGAAGAGGAGCCACGGTGAGTCAAAGCAAAACTCCACCCTGGTCCCAACCCTATCTCCCTCCACAGCCTGCACGAACAGCCCTGGTCAGACGGTGTGAACGGGACAAGCATATGCAGCTATAGAATCATAGAACAACCAGGTTGGAAGAGACCCACCTGATCATTGAGTCCAACTGTTCCTATCAACTGTTCCTATCTTCCTGGTGTACACTGGAGAGTTCCTAAGTCAAAGGCAGCAGCATTGCAATCATTCCTTGATATAGTTTTTCCACTTATTTGTCCAATCAGTTTTTTAATCTGTACGTACAGTGTCCTACAGTAAAGATCTTCACTGCTTACCTAGACCTTATGTGACTTTTCTCCTCCTACTGAACATGACAGTGTCATTTGGTGCCCTGTGCTGCATAATAAGAATCAGAATTCACCTTAGCTTCTCTCATCCCACCCATATTTTTAGAGATTCATACTACCAAATAGGAAAGAACTTGATGCTTCATGCATAACTTTGTACAGATTTTTTGAGGGACTGTACCTGCGTCCTGTCAAGTTGCATTCTACTCCTTTTAGTTCCATACTAGAAATTTCCAAAGGTGAGTAGGGACATGGCTGTCATACAGCTCTACACTGCCACTCCAAAGAGTGGTTTAGAGACTGGTGGGAATGGTTGGACTCGATGATCTGGTGGGTCTCTTCCAACCTGGTGGTTCTATGATTCTATGAAAGGCTATGCTACATGTTTGTTAGTGGGGATCAAGACTTCTTCAGAATTCATCATGTATATGATCCCAGAACTTGTATTTGTACTTATCTTTAGTCACAGACATTTATGATGCATAATTTCCTCCCTGCATGTAGGAAGAGTCCATGACTCTGCCTTCTGAGCACTAATCAAAGGATATGCAGTTGTCTAAACAAGCTGCATGTGGTAATTATGTTACTTATTAGTGAGACCTGGCCAGACTGCACCTGATTTAAGCCTTGACCAAAAAGGATAAAAGCTGCTTTAGCTTTTTGAACTTCATGCTCATTGGCAACGACACATTTCTGTCCCTCTTCTTATTAACTGCACTTTAAACCTGCACTTTGGTATCTAATTCTACATCTGCTTCCAGCACAATCCACAGCTCTGTGCTTCAGACACTCCCTGGAGGTGCATTGAGAAAAATTGTTCAAGAAAAGGCAGGACTGCGCCATTATCAGGACCCACCATTATCAGAAAGACTCACTGGAATGGCACAGACTTCACTGGAAGGAGGGCTGAGACCTCACATTCGAAGATAGTGTTCTTGGGACTGGAGGAATGTTCTCCCTCCTTTACCTTTGTCTACCAGTTTCCTTCATAGAATCATAGAATCACCAGGCTGGAAAAGACCCACCAGATCAGGTCCAACCATTCCTATCAAACACTAAACCATGTCCCTCAGGACCTCGTCCACCTGTCCCATAAACCCCTCCAGGGAAGGCGAATCAACCACCTCCCTCGGTGCCTGTTCCAATGCCCAATGACCCTTTCTGTGAAAAACTGTCTTGAGGACAACTGACTCTGTGTTCAAAAGAGGAAATTTAGGTGAAGCTTTCCATTGGTGGGGCACCTGGCAGCTATAGAGATCAAATCATACTTGAAGATAGCACCATTTCCTCTGATGAAAGATGCTCCAAAAGTTTATGGCAGCTGGTGCTGGCACTGAAAAATTGAGAAGATGAGGCAGAATTCTACATTGCATATTCACTGCACCTGGAAGGGGGTTGTGCTACAGCACATCTGAGTCACTTCTCACTTGGCAAGGGGAGCCCAGAGATAAAGGGTCTCAAAGCTGAACCAGCTGGTTTTTGTCATGGCCATCCTTTAGCAGCTCAAGGTGTTCTCATGGTGTAGAAAAAGTGATGATAAGTTCTTATCTTCAAAGGGAGCTGTGGAGCACAGGATAAGGCGTACATTGTTTGATAATTCTGTCTCAATAGACACATAAATCACGTGGCTAGTGAATCGGCCAAGAAGCTGATTGGAATAGTGCAGGCCCACACAAGGATGGTTCACACAGGGAAGAAGAAACCGCACCTATTTCTGGGTAGCAACTGCAGTTGTCTCTGTGCCTTGGTTTTACAGAATGGAGCCAGGCAGCTACTGAACCAACCAGAGCCTCCTGAGTCACTCCCTTGACTCAATGCCCTGAGCCCATGGTTTGTATATCAAGTGAAAAACTCACTGTGAGTAACCTTGGGTATGAATAAAAGCCTTGTGGGGAACTGATCATTGCTTTTAGGGTGCTGGGAGGTGAGTAATGTCAGGATGCATAAACATATTGCTAACTCAATCTCTTAGGTCCCAAGAGATCACGAGAAGATGTCTTGGCTTGTTCTCTTTAATATAAAAGCTATATAGCTAAGGACTGTGTTTCCTCTCTCCTTGTATTTTCATAGAGTGTTCCCTGCAATAGGAGGCTTACTACAGCTTCTAAGGTTTATCACAGTGCAAATAATAAATATCAATAATTACAATAAAGCTATGTATGCATCTGGAGCATTATAAAGCACTGATCCTTAACAGTGCAGGACAAATTGGATTGTACAGGCCCAGAGAGGAGGGCTGTTCTGGTGGTGGACAGAGACTGGGAGGAGGTGGCTGAAGATTTGCTTTTACTGTTATTGTGTTGATAGGAGGACTGAGAGTTTTCAGCAGCTACAGACAGCTGTCTCTACTGCTCAGAGACAAGCCTGTACAGACACTGGAACCCTGGTGCCATCTTTGTGCTCTTCTAATAGTTACCAGCAAGCAACATAGACCAAGGACTCCAGATGGACACATGTGTTGCCTTGTGTGTCTGGGACTGCTCCTGATAATGCAGACAGATCCAAACAAAACATAGCTATAACCTCTTCAAGTCCCTCTGTCCTCCACGCAGCTCTTTATGTGTGTTGATGCTTGGGCACATTTTACAGATCAGGCTGTACAGCCAGAGCTGGTTGGGAGAGTCAGGAGTTATCACTCAAGTCAGACTCACCTCTAATGGCATCAAGGTTGGGATATTAGCAGGCCTGTTTGCAAAAGTTACCTGTTGTCACCTCCACCGCCTCCTCCCTCGGTCCCCCTCTCCTGCCTTGTCCACGGCAATTCAGGAGCTGCCTCAGCTGTCAAGCAACCCACAGCATCTGGAATAGAACACAACTGTGAAGCAGGCACTTCTGATCACTGCCACTCTGAGGGGCATGGCCGTGAGTTTAAACTAAGTAGCTTTCAGCCCTAGGGCTCCTCTCCTTCCCAGTGCTGGCATGATGAATAATCCCTTTCACCTTTTCCTCTAGGTAAGAGTAGCCTGCAGCACATGCTGCATACAGTGGCAGAGCTGCTTGGTGCCGCTGGTTACTCACCATCAGCCACTGCCCAGTCTGCTTAGTCAAAGACAAAGAATCCAGCCCTTGAGGAAGAATTCAAAGTTTCATCCACAGGATCAAAGAATTTCCTAACCCCTAGCTTTTTACTGACTATTTGCAATTAAACATTTAAAACAGTTTTAGCATCAGTATCTTTCAGACAAAAAAAACATGCACCAGAAAATGCATTTGCTAATCTCACGTGTTAAATGTTTCAGTCAGCCAGGCAGCAAAGGGACACGGCCAGTGCCAGGTGACCTGGCTGTGGTGCTGCCAATACAAATAATGGAGAAAAGTCAAAGCAAACTATTTATGAAAAACTGGCAGCTTGCAAAAAAACCTCCTTTCTGGCAGCCCCAAAGAAAACAAGATTTGATTAATGAATTTCTCACCAGCTATATCCACGGACAAAATTCCAAGCAATTAGTATTCCAAACAAACAATTCAGTCAGTTCTACCCACTGCCAGTCCAAAGCCTGCAGGTCTGAGCACCTCTGCAAAAAGCAGCGCAGGGAGAATTGCCATGCAACAGTGCATACAGGAAAAAAAACTGGGGACAACGGTAGAGATCTGCCTCAGAAAATGCTGAGTGTGCCTGGTTTCTCTCTGTCATCTTGAAAATTCAAAACACACACTGGCAAAAAGTCTCCCAATGGAAAATCTCTGCCAGCCTCAACTATACCTTGCAGTAATTCACCCTTGACACAGAGAGGGATTCTTATTAGCAGGATTGGAAATGCATGGGAGGGTGGCTGAAGGGTCTCCAAGAGCCTTTTCTTTTTCTCTCCCCTGCTCCAGCTCTGTGCGTTCCCTTTCCCTGCTAAGTTTCGATGGGTCATTTTTTGATCAAGGATCATTTCACAGCTCGGAGATGATTTTCAAGAGTCTCTAGGAACAGAAGTGCCACCGATGCTCTGTCACTCAGGTGAGTTTGTACATAGTTTGTACCAGAATTTGGTTTGGCCTAAGTGCAGTGTTGACACAGTGAACTTAAACTACCAGTTTCCCAGAGCAAGACAAAACCAAGTACATGGAAAGAAAGTCAATGACTTAACAGATGTGGAAGGTCTATGCTCATTGCTGAGGTGGTGCTTGCAGTGTACACAGACCCGCTATGGCCCTGCCAGCTGCAAGAGGAAAAGGGAGACTCCTGAGACTGACATCAATAAAGCAAACAGTGCCATCCACAGCTTCTCCCATCACTATCCCAGACATCCCTTGATTCTGTGTGAGAGATCACCAACACCAGAAGCAAGCACTTCTAACAAATTTATCAGTGATACAGCTTTGCAGGTCACCAAGAGAACATGCTTCAGTCACTGGGGATTCTGTTTGGCACAGAAGCAGAGAGACACTCAGGGATAAAAAGAACTGAAGTGTAAGGAGATTTTACATGCGTGTTCAATAGCTTCTTCTTTTCTGTTTTGTAACCTGGCAATTTAAGGTGCAGTGGGGATGAAGCACATTTCACCCATTGGTTTTATTAGGACCTGTGATAACAGGTGACCTTATCACTGTCTACAGCTACCTGAAAGGAAGTTGTAGTGAGGTGGATGTTGGTCTCTTCTCCCAAGTGATAAGTGATAGGACTAGACGAAATGGCTTCAGGTTGCACCCGGGGAGATTCAAATTAGATATCAGGGAGAATTTCTTCACCAAAAGTGTTATTTGGCACTGGAATCATGGTGGGTTTGTACAAACATGCCAAAACAGTTTTGCTGTGTATATCCTGGGGAGTCATGACTGTCCCTAAGAGGTGCTGAGGGACATGGTTTAGTGTTTGATAGGAATGGTTGGACTCAATGATCCAGTGGGTCTCTTCCAACCTGGTTGTTCTATGATTCTATGATTCAAAGACCACAAATGATGAACACTGAGGCCATTCTGCAAACTTCCTGAGTCAGCCTTTGAAAAGAAAACTACAGAGTTCTACAAGATTTCTGTTCCAGAGATGGTCCCTGACAACATATATGATCCTTGATTCTCTTCTGCACTAGGAGGCACTTCCTGTGATTCGGCTCTCAAGCATTTCAGGGTGGTGCTCACTTTTCACTGCCAAAGCAAACAACAGAATGAGAAGTCTCTGCTGGGCTACTAAGGCGTTTCCTCTGAGGGAACGTGCTCTGTTGGGAGCCATGTTCATGGCCACTGATGATCAGGGATTTATCATAGATCAGGATTTATCACAGTATGATCAGTTCTATTATCAAGGCATTTCAGTTTACATCAGCGCTTCACAACCACAAATCAATTTCCAAACACACGCTTATTGCAAAAGAGTTTTAAATCAAGACTGGTTTCCATTAGCATAAAGCTGGATTGTGCTTGTTTCTGTTGCATGGTCAGATCTAGACTAACACCATGCACTATAATGAGCAATCTGGGGTTTATTTCAGTTCTGAAGGTGATCATGCCACTTGCTATAATGGCTTGTGGCAAGAGGCTGCGTGAGACTGGTTTTATTTCTATTTCTACTTCTATTTATTTGCTGAACTGGTCCTCAGAAGGGCTTGAATCCTTCTTCCTGGCTGCTGTCTTGCTGCACCTGCTTTTCCCGGGGCACACAACCTCCCCTGCCATGTGTAGGCTTGCAAAGCCCCAATTTAGATGGCACTCCTTCATTAGAAGATACATTCCAGAGGCATAAAATATTATTATCCGATATAGCTGGCTAGAAGATTGCTGATCTCCCGCAGGGCTGCCAGCACAAGATAGGACACGAGACTCTTGGTAAAATCACTCCCCAGAACACACCTCACATGGCAGCTGGAAGCTTCATACTTACTCTCAGCACTGAGGCTGGAGACTGCCTTGGAGACACTTCTCCCTCACAGTGTAAAAATCACTGAAGTAAAGAATGAGTTCATCTCATGCAGCTCTAATAACACATCTTCAGAGCTGCCCCTTCTATGGAAACATTCTCCTACATCACTGAAATTATGATTCAAACACTTTTTCCTCTCTTCCCTTCTTCAAGAAATGCTAAGGATCCTCTTCCAGACAGAGATATTAACTGTCCTCTTTCTATTTTGCACAAATTTTCCTCATCTTCTCTTTTCAGCAAGTAGCTATGGAAATTTATGGATTCTTAAGCCTTGTGGTCATATAACAAATTACTTCAATTCATGGGATTGGCAGCAGAGTTGTGTGAACTGCTGTACTGAAGTGTTTCAGATTTAGTACCTGGTTTGATAAGCATTTATTCATTACAGAAATAATAGTCATTTATCCAGGAATGTCAGCTGTTACACAGAGAGACACTGGTTGCAGCACCAATTAAAATACGTGTTTTGTAAGCTACTACATACACCTTTTCTAACTCAACCTTCCTCACCTCAAAATCTCTTCTTCCAGTGAAGAACTGGATTATCGCAAATAAGATGTATGCAGTTTACAGCACCAGTAAAAAGCATGGTACAGAATAAAAGACTGATAAAACAGTTCTAAAGTCTATTTTTTAAATGCTGTTTTAGGTAAGCAAAGATGCTATAAAGGCTAAATCTGTTATATCCTATACTGCATAGGAACACTGGCAAGGATGCAGAGAGAATATGTGAGAGAGTAAGGAAAACACTTCATTTGTATTGCACCTTGAATAAAAAGAGAACTCTGACTGTGGTTCTTTAAAGCAATACAACCTAGAAGCTCCTATCCCAATTTCAGTACTGTATCCACAGAAGCTTTTATCTACAGAGCTGAAAGGAGGGCAAGTGCTTTTGTCCTCAACAGATGGATGGGAGGCTCACAGTGGAAGACATCAAATCTGGTCACAGGTTCTAAATTACTTGTGTACCAGTACTGTATCACTCCCCTCCTAATTATAAGTCTTTAATCCATATGACGAAAATCTTAAGCCATTTCAAATTAATCAACCGATTTCTTAGGAAATGGAATAAGCCAGATGGACTGAATGATTAAGTCAGACATTCGATCAAAGATAATGATAGAGGTACTGTATAGAAGAACCAAGGTCAATGGGTTTTAGACCATCCACTATGAGTAATACGAGATACAATGCCATAGCAGGACATGAAAAGCAAACTTTGCCTCCATAAGGACACATCAAAGCAGACATTAAAGGAGTCATGCTGCTCAGCAGATCTGAAGCTGAGTCAGAATCTGCTCAGATCTCTCTCATTAGGGAAGTTATAAGTGTTTTTGTCTAGAACATACTTTTATCCTGAATCTCGCACTGAACTGGTCATTTACAAAGTGACACTTTTATATCAGCTTTGCAGAATGCATGGTGGTCTTTCCTTGTCCTATGTGGTCATTCAAAGGTTTGGAGAGAGTGAAGTGTCTGCCGTGTGGTGTCTGCTCCATGGTGGTTATCCTGGAAGTGAAAACAATCATCACTCTGTTCATGAGGAAGGTGACACAGATTGAAACTGAGATCCAACTTCACTCCATACTGAGAATTTTTTTAAGATCCTGGCCAAAAGGTGCAAGGTCTATCTTTCTCACATTCTGTTGTCATATATCAACTTTCACAAATACTCTTTATTTGTCTCTTCTACAGCACCTTTCAGGTCTGTCTTGCTGCACTGAAATGAATTACGGCATCTGTGGGCTCCCTTCCATTTTGATGTGCTAACACTTCAGTGATCTTGATCAAGTTTCACATCTACATCTGGCACCCTGGCACAGCCTTCCTGACCATAGAAATGCTCCCACAGAGACAGAACAACAGACCAGACCCACAGGGAAGGGTCACAACACAGAATTCACACTTCCCTTCAGAAACTATTTGGAAAAAAAAAAGAAACTCAAGCCAGATACAAGGGTTAAAATAAGCCAGTCCCCAATCCTTTTTTTAACATGATTTTGAGTTAATTATGAGGAGACACATGTAAAAGCTGGAAACTCTGGAGCTACAGAGTAGTTGGAGACGCACCACTTATCAATGGTTAGAATGAGAGTAAATATTTGAGCAATTTTATAGAAGTCAAGAGCCATAGCCGGAAGCTCATTAACAAGTGTTTTTCAATCTGTTTTACGATCCCTCACTCTTCTTTAATCTAGAACATCTTTTAGTTTGCAGTTTTCTTCTTAATGTGGGTTAAAAGCAGTATTCAGCAACATTCCTGGTTATTTTCTTTATGCTCCCATTCCCTCACACCTCTCCAAGTTTCTCACTTTTCAACAGAGACAACAACTTGCAAGCAAATCTCCAGCCAGACACACCTTTGCCATACAAAACAAGCGATATGCTAATTCCAACCAAAAATTCTTTGTTGAAGGATAAACAAATAGAAGATTTGTGATCTAGAAGAGAAGAGAACAGAGCAGGTCTGTGGCCCTTTGATATTATTTCTTTCTGCTTCATAAGAATACAAATGCAGTTTGTGTAACATCTACTCGTGTTTACTTTTATTTTCAGCAGGACTCGTATTTCTATGGAGCTAGTCAGGAATGCTTCTTCATTTTAACTGCTGAGTTTTCACACATTTCTGCTGATGGATACAAGGAAAAGATGATCCTAAGCTGGCTGGGGTCACGTTGCCTTTGCACGATGGGGTTTCTTTTGCAATAGCTCACCACTTGTGCAAAAGGTGAGTAATGCAATTTCAGCTGCAATGAGTAAAACAACATAAACACGGAATACTCCAAGAAAGATAATTATCATAGAATCATAGAATCACCAGGTTGGAAGAGACCCATCGGATCATCGAGTCCAACCATTCCTATCAAACACTAAACCATGTCCCTCAGGACCTCGTCTACCTGTGCCTTAAACACCTCCAGGGAAGGCGAATCAACCACCTCCCTGGGCAGCCTCTGACAGTGACCAATGACCCTTTCTGTGAAAAACTTCCTCCTAATCTCTAGCCTAAATATCCCCTGGTGGAGCTTGAGGCCATTCCCTCGCGTCCTGTCCCCTGTCCCTTGGGAGAAGAGGCCAGTTCCCTCCTCTCCACAATCTCCTTTCAGGTAGTTGTAGAGAGCAATGNTGGTCACACCGTTTCTGATCCAAGCCAAGATGCCATCGGCCTTCTTGGCCACCTGGGCCACTGCTGGCTCATGTTCAGTCAACATCCCCAGGTCCCTCTCCTCCTGGCAGCTCTCCAGACAGACTTCTCCCAGTCTGTAGCTCTGCATAGGGTTGTTGTGCCCCAAGTGCACAGTAGCTGGCTTTACTAGGAATGCCTCAATATAGTCTGGCTCCTAGGTTCAGAATTGCTCTTTTACTCCTTGCTCTCCCCAGTAATGGCCATCAGCGATCCTATGCCTCCTTCACATAATGTTGCCTGCAAGAGGATCTCATTTTACAAACCAGTTATTCTCCACTGCCAAAAAGATATTTATAATCAAAGGAAAAGCAGAAAAGGTGGCGTGATGGCAAGTACAGCTGCTCAGCTGGTAGGCAGGACGCTGAGGAAAGAGGAAGGTTTTCTTTTCAGTATGTTGCTTGTACCAGGGCTTGAACACTGACTTCAGACTAGCAGGTTATATTTTAAATTGTTCTGAGTAAGACATTTGCAAGTGAACACTCAAAATTTGGATCCAAGCCACTTATGCACCGTCTGCTTCGAATTCCTGGCAGTTCTCCTCACTTGGCTCTGAACCTTCTGGCTGTGCCCATCTCTATTTTCATGCCCATGCTTGAAAAATCCCATTTCTTACCCGAAAGCACAGAAGTGTTGCCTTTCCCAAACACCAGGTCTATTGTGTGTCGCTTCTCAGCCACTTGACTGGCTGGAAACTTTGTTGTTATTCAAACTTTTCATTTCAGGGCAATCTGGATTCTCATTAATTCGCTTCCATCAGAAGTTCAGCTTGTGAAACCTGTGATAACACACAGCTTTCTCGTATCAAAATCAAGCCACCCTGGGCTCATCCTTACTCCATGTGTTATGTATTTCAGATGTTCCTCTAGGATGACTCTTTCTGGATGTATTTACTGTTATCATAGAGTTGCCATATGCATGTTATGGTGGCTACCTTCCTTACCCAGTGCCTGCTCTTTGGATTGTGCTTTAACAACATCCATGATTAAAATTATCAGCTGAAGTCTTTGTAACTACACTACCTGAAGATGTTTTTAGTTTCCAGTGTAAGTTAGAGAGTTCAGAACAAAATATTTAACCCTCCCCAGTTATTAAAAATCTGTTCTAACAAAATTATTCTGTTAGGTACGATGTCAAGATAAAAATAATGGATAAAACACAGTATAGGCAATGATACGAATTCAAGAACACTGGCTGGTGAGTGTGTGTACTTTTGGTGTTTGGTACAATGAGTTCACTGAATCCAGCTGCTTTTGTAGAGATGGACAGGGAGACCAGCAAGAACACTGATCCACTGCTCCCCCTTCTGACAGAAAAACACTGACCTAAGCCTAGAAGGATAAATTGCTAGACCCCTTACACGTTTACTTTGATGTACGTGTTTCATTTTACGTGCATACAATTATGTAAATGTAGAAAACAAGGATGCAAAAGGCCTTCAATTAAGTATCTCACCCACCTCTCTATCCCAAGACCCAGTGCCACCTTAACTGTTGTTGACAGATTTTTCTTTAAAAGTCTTAAAAAATTTTCAGTGATATTTTTGAGCCTTTTGAAGCCATCTGGTCCATTTCTAACCATACTTGCAGTTAGAAAATATCTTGAAGTTCCCAAGCAAGGAATTCCTTCCTTCCTTCCTTCCTTCCTTCCATCCATCCATCCATCCATCCATCCAAATGCTGCTGTCATAAATGCCAGTAGGGTTTTCAAAGCAGACTGAGCAATTCCTGTTCCTGCACTTTCCTCAGATACTGAGTTTCCCAGACCTCTGATCACAGAGAACAACCACCAGCCTTCACGGGGAATACCCACATGCTTAAAGGTACATGCAGAGCTAAATACTGCGTTTAACTTGCAGTTACACAAGGTATGTCCTTAACAGTGCAGGCACAAACAGTGGTTATTGAAAACCGATGTTCTTGATATGTGCAGAACCAAATTCTTTCGTTAATAAACAGCCACGTCAGTACCTAATGCTTACTGAGCCATTGACACTCACATCCCCATTCCCATCAATGAAGAGGTCTGATCTGCTTCATTTAAGTACACAAAATGTGGAAGACAGAACAGCGTCTGTGGTAGCTAATGCACACCGAGCGTATGCATTCAAGCAAAAGATGAAAAAATCAACAAGCCAATACATGCACATAAAATATTATGATGAAAACTTAGGAAGGCAGAGACCCAGAGGGAAGAAGACAGAATGGAAACAGAGACTAAGCAATTGCCAGAGCCAAGAGCAATCAGCTCACAGGAGGGAGGGCTGAGAGCAGTGGCTGGGGTGGTGTTAAAGGGACTTCTAGGATTACATGCTCCTACTTCCATTCTGTTTATGTAGCTATTTGCAGTTCCAGTGGAATCCTACAGCTTTTCCTAAAACAAATGCACAGGGGCTGCACAACTGAGCAGTAACAAATTAGTGAGGAAAGATCAGAACCTAGAAGCAATACGAGTAAGACTACAATAAAAAATCAGAATTCACAGCTCCCAGCATATAAACAACTTAGCAATAAACAAGCATATGATCAAGAACAAGAGAATTGCTTGTTATGTACTCGTGTGCATGTGAAATATTCACAGAATATTTCTGTGTCAAGTACTCAGGAACTGTTAAGGATAACTGCAAGCAGTATATTGAAGAATTACAAGGAATATGCTAGAAGTGTTCCTTTGTCCCTTTAATGTGGTTTTTTTAACATTTTTGCTAGCATCTGCAGTTTTTTAAACATCAGCAGGAAAACACAGTTAAACATTCATGTGTGGAATATAGACTGAAGATGCTCTGGTTTGAACACATACCCACCTCTTCATGAGCTTCCTGATTTGGTGATCGCCTCTTGGGCTTCCTCTGCCTGAGATGATGAACATTAAGTCACTGTTTAATCGCAGCATCAGTTTGAACACGGCAGCATCTGTGGGGCATAAATGTAAAGGGAATATTAGATTGCAGATGCACTCACTCCAGTAATGGCTTTAACAGGCCAGAACACTGAAGAAGGCTGCACCTCCCACAAAGAAAGGAACCGAGGACCATTTAATCTTATCCCATTTTTCCTACCTTTCTTCTATCCAAAT
Organism: Piaya cayana; assembly: GCA_013389865.1. Taxonomy (NCBI): domain Eukaryota; kingdom Metazoa; phylum Chordata; class Aves; order Cuculiformes; family Coccyzidae; genus Piaya; species Piaya cayana. The sequence goes on from WAAB01019059.1 coordinate 15,191, forward strand.
TATGCAGATAGAAAAAATGCTGAGGCTGGTTGTCTGGTGTCAAAATTAGACTGCAGGCTTGACTGATAAAAATCCATGCCACATCTGCAATGATGAGAGTGGCAGAACTGAGGGATGTTGCCTGTAGTGCTGAGTGGAAAGGGCAGCATCTTCNGGATCATCGAGTCAAATCAACTTATGAAACAGAAAAAAACCCCAACAAAAAACAATTAAAACCCTTTGTGACCTCTCAGATTTATCACATTTTTTAAACAAATCTTTAGAAAATCAGTGTTTACAGCTTGGCACACTAACTGGTAATGCAAATATACCGTAGTTCCTGCATTACAGTTCTATTTGTGAGAAAGCATATCTCTTTAGATTTGAGATAAAAGCTTAGGACAAGGAAGCGTTAGGCGAGAGGTAATTTAACAGCTTCTCGGCTTGATTTTAAAAGTACAAATTCTACTACAAGAAAAAAATTCTGAACTAGAATTCATTGCTGAAATGGGAAAAAAAAAGATGTCACCAAACAAAGCAAACTGCATAGAGTAGATGATGTGCTTCCTTACTCTTTGTACCCATGTATCACATATGATTAGGTGGGCTGCACCCACCTGTATGTGCACTGTTGATCTTAGAAAAATGAATCCCACATAGTACTCCCTATCCAGACAGCAGTGCAGGCAGTTTTAAGGTTAGTCACGCCTGGCTTCTCAGACTCAAGAAGAGGCAGGGCATATGCAAGCTAAAATTCCAGGGTGATCTGTCTGCTGATCTGACTCCCAGGGAGTCCTTCAAGAGAAAACTTGTCACTGCATACCCATGTGTTGAGTTACCACCAGACATTTAACAGTGATGAAATAGGTTATTTTGGTGTATGTTACCCACAAACTGCTTGTAATTAACTCAAGGGAAAAATGCACTAAACTGTAACACATCAAAAAACAGAATAATTCTCCTTCCAGCTGTGAATGTATGATTCTATGATTCTATGAATGTACTGGGCTATTTCCAGTTGCAGGAGTATTACTAGAAACAGTAGAGCGTGGCTGTCATCAAAGAGGCTAATGACAAGGATGCGTTGTCCAGGGACTATGAACGTGTGTGATGGGACACAACTTCAAATGTACCAATAGGAAAATGTCCCCAGTTGAATCACAGAATCATAGAATAACCTGGTTGGAAGACACCCATTGGATCATTGAGTCCAACCATTCCCATCAATCACTAACCCATGTCCCTCAGCACCTCGTCCACCCGTCCCTTAAACCCCTCCAGGGAAGGTGACTCAACACCCTCCCTGGGCAGCTTGTTCTAGTGCCTACAACCAACCCCAAGCCAGCAAACACCTTGTTCCCTGATGACTTAGATTCACTGTGAACGAAAAAAAAGCCTAGAAGAAAGGAAGCCACTGTGCTGTAGAAAAGTTTAACCACACTCCGTGGTCTGATTAGCCTCTTGTCCAGACCTTCTGGAGAATTCACCTGACTGCACTGATTACTGTTACGCTGAAAGCTCAAACTTTCCCATCGTTAGCTAAATCAATTCACTGACATGAAATAAAATGCTTTCTCCCAGCTTTCCTTCCTCATGGATATCCAAGAGAAGTTTAATCTCAGTCACACATCTGTACTGGGTAGCACTTGCTAACCTGGTTTACCAAAGAATTTTCTTTCTTCAATTAGAATCAGTTCATCATTCCTGGACTCCGCTTAAGACAAAAACCCAGTCTCCTTAATCTGTTGAGAAGACTAGTAGCCTTCTCACTCATTAAACACAGTGTGAAACACATATGCTGATAGAGTCAGCTCTATTTCCAGTATCTCGGCTCCACATGAAATCATACTATTAGCTCACTCCATATGCCACATTTCTACTAACTTCCATCAGGAAAGCACAGTTCTGCTTTCTTTCAGTGCAGTAGGAACTTTCTCAATGACTTCAAATGCCACAAGGGCTAAGCTGCCTTTCTGCAACACGACAGTGGCAAAAATAATGTAAGAAGAATAATTTCAGCCTATTAGGGTTGCAAGAAAATATTACAAATCCATCACTAAAGCTCCTTCTTTCTGCCTCAGGGACTCAAAATACAATAAAGCTCTTTGTGTATGCAAAAGGACTGAAAATACAGTTATTTCAGATATGAATGTGAATAGAAAATTTGCACTGATATTGCTTTTGAAATAATTCAACAGAAGCAATATGATTCACCTACACTGAAATATCTGTTTTGTAATGAGTCATAATTGGCATAAACAGCATATTTTACTCAATAAACGAGGAGAACTAAGAAAACTTCACTGCATGTTTTCCTTGCTAAAGGAAATAACATAGAAGCCATTCTTGTTGCCTTCCCTACAGCTGAGTATTTTGAGAGCAGAGGTGATAAGCAAGTAATTATTGAGCTCCCATTGCCTGTGGGAGCCCTAAGCCTTTTGACTTTTACAGAATTTCCTTCAACCTTTACATTAAAATCCAAGAGTCTCATGCCTTTCATATTCCTGGTGAACTGCCTGCCTCCCAGTCCTGAGAAGCTGTTCTTAGACATGTAATTTTGTTTGCACAATAACACACGGAGGTTCCCTCATATCACAACAGTTATGCACCTTTAAAATGTTATGTAAGTTGCTAACTATGACCAGGAAACAGGAGAAAGCTTTAAGGCAGCTCTCAAGTGAGTCTATTAACCTGTGAGCCTGGTTTGCAGCATAAGCCAGGCCAGCACATGATAACATTGAGACATTGAAATCTCAGCCTTCCCCAAGTGAGTTTATTGCCATCACTATCCAGAGTTGGAAACTCCCACAAATGCCGCACTTATATTTTGTCCTTAGGAAAAGACATCAAAGTTTTTACTTTATAAGGCTTTGTCTGCCCTCAAGTAAATGACATAAGTCGTTTCTATAGCAGGGAAGAAGTGTTATTTTCACATCCTGCCTGTTAACGCTGCAGTTGGGTAGGGAAGGGGGTGTGCTTGGTAGGATGGTAATTTGTTCTAAAACCAAACAACAACCCCTGATGCTGCTGAAATGACGATGGACACTGCTCACTCACGCTTACACTCAGAGCAGCAGCAATACCTGCTGAGGAGCCCAGGGAGAAGGTAAGGTGTGCACATGCATCTGTGTTTACCTGTTAATTGAATGACTTATTTGATACCCCAGTTTAACCCACTGGGTCCACAAAAGAACTACAGTCTAGGAGAAACTGCCCTCAAGCCAACTCGTCTGCACTTGCAAGTAAACAATAACCACTTTTTTCAGCTTCACCAGCTTCAGTAGCACAGATAAATGTCAGGACCTGAGAGCTGCGTGTGCACAGCATGAAATGAACTTTTCGCATTAAGTAGGTGAGAAAACTAAATGACTCTTGAAGCTCTGCGACAACACAAATACATTTAACAGAAAAATATGCTTAGACCATCACAGATGACAAAAGCTGTACCAGGGACTACTTTGGGCAAGGACTTAAATTTAAAAGGCTCAAACTCTCTTAAAATAACAATCAGTTCTCCAGCGAAGGCGAGAACACTGAAGGTCTGTTTATTGTTTCCTTTGTCTGCAACACTCTCGTAAAGACTTCAAACTGTAATTTTTGGCATGACTATGTCAAAGAAAATCCCCCAAGCAGACACAAAAATAAGAGACAGCTTGCTGCCGTTCCCTTTTATTAGCGCTGTGCCTCACCCACTTAGTTATTCGCACATGCAGCAGCGAGAACGAGGAAGCCCATCTCCACTGCCTCTTCCATTATCTTTTGTACTGGCAAATTTCACTGCCTCTCAGCTATAGTAGATTGTGTCAGTTTTTCTTTTCAAGACAGGTACCTTGAAAATTGAAGTGAAAAATAAGGGATGGTCTAAGCAAACGCCAAAGGTAAAGCAGAAAAGGCAAGTTTTTTGCTTAAGCTTTCTGCTGACGTCATTCTAGTGACTTCACTATAATTACTGGACACTCACACCGTTATGAGAGCAGAATCTGCCTCCCAAGGACAGGTTTTTGTTGTAGCAAACTGGTTGTTACTCCAGAAATATGGTCTATAAAGCCCTTCCCTTGGTACATTTACATGGCCATAAGCAAGTCAGAACATTTATCTGAGGAGCGAATTGCAGCCAGCAAAAACACAGCCCTAGGCCCACGCTGAAGTGGGTAGGGTTTTCAGAATTTCTGCAGCAGTTAGTGGTTAGGCACACAAAAACACTCCACCCTCCCGCCTCGGGCAAGAGAGAATATGCAGACAGTGCGGAGTGTACTTTATACGTCAGGGTACATCACTTGGCTTCAAACGAGATCAACAGATTGCAGAAAAACAAGAGAAGGGGGTAATACCTATGGGCCTTAAGACTTAGTATGTTGACTAACACCTCAGTCACTCATCGGCAACGTTTAGGGACAAAAGGCCTGCCCGTGTGTGCCCAGCACACTGTTAAATGGAAGTTTTGTGATGTGCATGGCATTATGGAGGAGAATCATAGAATCATAGAACAACCAGGTTGGAAGAGACGCACCGGATCATTGAGTCCAACCATTCCTATCAAACACTAACCCATGTCCCTCAGCAACTCGTCCACCCACACCTTAAACCCCTCCATGGAAGGTGACTCAATCCCCTCCCTGGGCAGCCTCTGACACTGCCCAATGACCCTTTCTGTGAAAATTTTTTCCTAATGTCTAGCCTGAACCTCCCCTGGTGGAGCTTGAGGCCATTCCCTCTCGTCCTGTCCCCTGTCCCTTGGGAGAAGAGCCCAGCTCCCTCCCCTCCACAACCTCCTTTCAGGTAGTTACAGAGAGCAATGAGACGAACTCAAAAAGGTCAAACTACCGTTTCTGAACCCAAAGTCAGTATCCTTTACTCTCCACTTCGGCTTTGATGCTACAGATGATGCCCACAGGGAATATAACAGCTTCTTTTCCTGTCAGGCGTGTGAGCCCTAGTGCTCTTCTGGTAATTTAAGATAAACAAGAGGCAACACACAGAGGATATCATTCAATTGTACAGATAAACTGGTGTGAACTGGAAAAAAACCCTAAATCCAGTCACTAAAAGGTCACCACAGAAACCAAAGAATAAAACCAAGAAGCAGATTTTCCTTCTGGTTTTTTGAGGGAAATAAGTTTCTCTGGATGGCAGCAATATGTTTGGTAAATACAACTCAACAATTTTATTACCCAGTGCACAACTTCCTATGCATTTTTCTTGTATTTTGTTCACTCCTAGTTATTCTGATGACAAAATTAAAAAAAGCTAATAATAGTATTATAGTACTTAATTGCATTGCAATGAACTTGCTAGCTGTGTGCTCATACCAGCAAGCTTATCAGCATGAGAAACACTCTGTCTTGTACCCTAAACATGCCAGTATCAATACACACAGATAATCTCTTTTCCTCAAGGGAAAAAGATGTTCACCTTTTCAGAGGAAAGTTTTAGTCTGACTCCTGTTTGCCACCATAAAGTTGCAGGTTAAATAATATCCGTCCATAGTGGGTTTCTGCAATAAAAATACTAGGTAGTTGCTGGAGAGCGACTGAGGCCGCTCTAGTTCCCAGCTCCAGCAGGAGCCTCCTGCTAGACCCCGGACAAGCTATGTTTTTGCAGTGCCACGTGTAAAAAACATGTAAACCCATAGTTCAATGTGATAAACACAGCTAAACACTTCATATCAACCTGAAACAAGATCTCTTCCCTGAGCAATCACCCACCATTATCACTGATGATCGTGACTATTAATGATATTTCCTTTTTTTTCTACTCTGCGTGTTGTAAGTTAACCTCATAAACCCAATGTTTAGAACCATCTTTCTATACTGACAGTCTCAAGCAGACCGTAATCCCCACTTCGGGTGGGGATCTGGGCGTTGCTCTAATAAAGGAGCAATGATAATGCACAGAGTGACTTTTTCATGTGCTATGTTCCTGTAAAATCTTACTGGAATCTCGGCTGGCAAATGATCTAAAATCTCGAACTTTCTGTTGTTCTTGCACAACTCAGCTTCTAACATGTCTGTACAGCAGACCATGAGTAATTTAAAGCAGGGACCGTCCTTGAGACAGAAGGAAATATGTTGTGAACTTGGAAATGCGCCATCTCAAAGCTCCAGTGTATTTGAGAACCAACCCACTTGATAAATTTGCAGCAGAAGCTCTATTAGCGCTTGCACTGCAGCACTCAGGAGTCCATTTTTAACATATTAAAAGAATTAAATATTTATGACATTAAATTAGCCGCAGGTATTAAAAAAGAGTGGGGGGATAAATTAAAAAAATGCCTCCAAACTCCCTCAAGAGTTGAGGTATTGTGGAAGTTTTTTTGCTATATGGTTATAACTTGTCATACAAGGCAGTCACATACTCTCATGTCCCACATTTGCTACTGAGAATTTTATTTCTAAATCAATTCCACCCACAAATAGTCAACTCCTGTAATCTAAGGAGTAATCTAACAGCCCCAAAATCTCAGATTTCCCCATCTAAATGGGATTTGACTGCTTAAATGTTTTTTACTGTAGGAGAAAGAAAAAGCTGCTGTCACCGCTGTGAAATTCTGTTTGCAGTGAGAGAATCCATGTGCACTTAGGTTTAAAAGCACAGCAACTGCTAACATGTTATCACACCTATGCTTGGTGCTTACTCACCTCTCAGGGCAAGAGTGCGTGTTGCCTCGATACATATGGCAGTTACACAAGGTGAAGGGAAAGCTGAGCATCCTCATCTGTGGTTGCGAGGAGGAACCAGGCAGGAAATATAACACATTTCTGCTCCACGAATCAAGGGCATGATGTGGCGTGTGGCTGCATGTGTTCCAAGCACAGCTGAGGGAGCCTCGATGCACGGCACGGGGCAGCGTGGTTGAAGGAACCAGTTGCACCATCACTGTGGGCCGGGAGCTGGTGCCTCACAGGTTTTGCTCGTGATTTGTCCTGATGGCTACATTGGAAAACATTTGTAAGGGTCAGTCTGAGAAACATAAACCCACGTGGGAAACCCAAGTCTGCAGCATTCAAGGGAAGTTTGCTGATCAAGATAGGAATGGTTGGACTTGATAATCTGGTGGGTCTCTTCCAACCTGGTTATTCTATGATTCTAAGATGTAAAAGTGACACTTGATTCAGCAGTGCCTTTGAATAGAATCACAGAATAGAACAGAATCACCAGGCTGGAAAAGACCCACCGGATCATTAAGTCCAACCATTCCTACCAATTACTAACCATGTCCCTCAGAACCTCATCCACCTGCACCTTAAATCCCTCCAGGGAAGGTGAATCAACCCCCTCCCTGGGCAGCCTCTACCAGTGCCCAATGACCCTTTCTGGGAAGAATTTTTTCCTAATGTCCAGCCTGAACCTCCCCTGGTGGAGCTTGAGGCCATTCCCTCTTGCCCTGTCCCCGTCCCTTGGCAGAAGAGGCCATCACCCTCCTCTCCACAACCTCCTCTTAGGTAATTGCAGAGAGCAATGAGGTCTCCCCTCAGCCTCCTCTTCTCCAGGACAAACACCCCCAGCTCTCTCAGCTGCTCCTCACAAGGCCTGTTCTCCAGTCTCTTTGAGCACCATGGTACATAATTCTGCTCTGAACTGCATGACACGGGCTGCTCCTCATCACCACCACCATCCTCCTGCCTATTGGGCCAGTGCGATTCCTTCGTTTTCACTTAGAAAATGACAGAATAGTTTGGGTTGGAAGGGACCATGAAGGTTGGTCCAACTCCTCTGCAGCAAGCAGGGACCTCTTCAACTGGATCAGCTTGCTCAGAGTGGTGTCTAACCCAATCTGGAATGTTTCCAGGGATGAGGCATCAACCACTTCTCTGGGAACCTGTTCCACTGTTTCACCACCCTCAGCACCAAAAGGCTCTTCTTTATGACCAGCCTGAATCTACTCTTTTTTAGTTTAAACGCATTAATCCTTGTTCTATCGCCACAGGACCTGCTAAAAAGTTTCCCCCATCTTTGAGGAGGGACTGTTCACAAAGGCTTGAGGGGCAATGGGTATGGAGAGGGGCAGGTTAAGACTAGATATAAGGAGGAATTTCTTCACCGTGAGGGTAGTGAGGCCCTGGCACAGGTTGCTCAGGGAATTTGTGGCTGCCCCGTCCCTGGAGGTGTTCAAGGGCAGGACAGATGGAGCGTTGAGCAGCCTTGATCCAGTAGGAGGTGTCCCTGCAGGAGGGTTGGAAATGGCTGATCTTTAAGGTCCGTGTCCTGCCGTGCTGGGGGCTCCAGAGCCGCACGCTGGCTTCCAGGCGGGGTCTCACCACAGCAGAGGGGCAGAACCGCCTCCCTTTCCCGCACACCCAAAGAGCGAGAAGGCAGAGGCGAGCGGTGCCTTCAGATTCAACGCTGAGTGGCTCTTGCCCGTGTTTGTCTCTGTCTCACCTTTCCCTCCCGCCCGCTCGTCTCACCTCGGGATCGACCTTCTCACGCCCGCCCGCGCCACATCCCCG
>WAAB01019060.1:0-11229 GCA_013389865.1 Piaya cayana
CAAAAAGATGGTACAGAATTGTGCTGTGAATAAACACGAGTATTTACTGCTTAAAATTTCGTAATACATCTAAAGTAACTTTTTTCCAACAGTTTTGTAAGCAATTAGTTAGCATCCATATGACATTTTGAAATATAATTTAATTAAACATCTCGGCCACTAAACATTATTTTGCTATTACCAGAACAAGTCTAGACCTAGGAGTGCAGGGTCTCTAGGCTTGCCTGGGTCTGATTTTAGCTTGTTTTAACTGTGAGAGCAATTCCCTACACATCAAGCAGTCAAATTAATTTTTGGCTAACTTATTCTAGTTTGGTTTCGTGAATACAATATACGTTAACAATCTAGCAAACTCATGCACCTACTGAGTAACCCTGCATTGTGTATAGCAATTTCACATTTTGTATAGCTTTTCTGCAATAATTCATTTGGATTACAAGTATCCATCTCATAATTAGCTGGATTAATAAAAACTGCACTGTAGTTTAATTATCCTCATAAATTATTAATTAGACTTAATCATAAAATTTTTGCATCTGTGTATAATGTGTTCTTTTTAGCTTACAGTAAAGTTTTGAGTGCAATAAAGAATGAAATTTAGGAAGAAATTCTGAGACTGGAGCTGACTGTATGTATCATTACATGCTCTGCTACTTTATTAAAATAAAGAAGATATTAGTGATTACAGAACTCCAGTCTTAATACCCTGTATGATGGATATACAAAGCTAAAATATCACCAATTTCAGAAGAAATTTCAGTTAATTTAATTCGATCAACAGCATTTTCCCAGTCATACCAATCCACTTCCACACCTGTAACTGACAGCTGATAAATAAAATAAACCTGTAGCTGATAAATATTTTTCTAGCATACCACCTCATATGCACTCTTACCCTTTCATAACAATGAATATCTTTCTTTTCCCCAAAATAAGTACTCATCTTTTCTAATTCCTCCCTAGGAAACTGCTACAGTTCTCAGATACAACTATCTAAGGCCTCAGGATCTGTAAAAAACACATGCGAAGGTTCAGTCCCAAACCCTTCATTAGCTTGGGATCAAGCCAATAGCTGAGAAGAGGACTTTTGCTAAACAACTAACTGAAATTTTCATTTTCAGTTTTTTTACTATCTATTGGTAAGCATTAGTATTTACAAAACAGAACAACCCTACAATTACACTATTGTTTTCAGCCTTCTTGTATATCAAGACCACTGGAATCATGGAAACTGAAAGATAACGGTGATTTGATTCATAGCACATAATTACTATGTGATTATACAGCATTGTAGTATAAATACAGGGTAAGTAAACAAGACTTAATTCAGAAGTTGCAACTCTGCCACTGCCAGCACTGTGCAGCGTAACCCATTCTGACTGTCTTCTCTGCCTTCACTTCTGTACTGCAGAACTCTGTATTCTAAACCAAAATGTATATTTTTGAAACAACTTATTTTCCTGTTATGTTTTAAAAATATCCTCACATGTCCTGGATTGCAGTAGTACTCAACTGTTTTCAGACAAGCTTCAAAACAGAGTGAAGCTCCACACTAAAGTGCTGTAGATGCCAACAGTGCTGTTGGGGGTGCAGAGCTGGGACTCAAAGACTTGCACCCTGGTCCAGATGCTCTTCATGTCTGTTGTTTTTACAGGTTAGAAGTCACTCACTAGGAGTATATGGAGTGGTTTTAGTGCAATGCTACTATGGCACTCGACATTTCAAAACAAAAGTTGAAAACCACCATACATAATTACTTTATGTAATGGATGGGAGTTACTGGCTCTGATATCGTAAGGCCTGAAAACAAAATGTGCAAAATCATAGGAAGATGGAAGAAAAAAGAGAAAAACAACATTCCTCAGCCTGATCTCTGCATTAGTCACATTGCAAAGGTATTCTAGTATATGAAATCTAATCATATTTCTAACACAAGCAGTTGAAAAAACAATTCAAATGCCTACTATAAGAAGTGTTACTTAGTTTTGAATCCTCTGCTGCCTCTCAGAAGGATAAGAAGTTATTATCCATATCTGTAAAACAAGCTATTTGAGAGACTGGTCACAGAAGTTTAACCATGGTTTAAACTATCATAGAATGTTTGTTTCCTACCTAAGGAAAGCTCAGACCTCGAAGCCTACACTTTTAAACGAGATATCCAGTTGCAAAATTAAGGTTCAAATTTGTTTTTCCCAAAACCATAAATACAACGCTAAAGTAGATTGTGCAATTTGTCTCTTAATCAAAACACAGCACATAACATACCTAAATTTCATAATGCAGAAGTACAAAAACACTATTTTTGTTTGGCTAAGGGAACTGAGATTGTTTAGCTTAGAAAAAAAAGAAGGCTAATGGGAGACTTTATTGCTCTCCACAAATACCAGAAAGGAGGTTGTAGTGAGGCAGATGCTGGTCTCTTCTCCCAGGTAACAAGTAACAGGACAAAAGGAAATGGCCTCAGGCTGTGTCAGGGGAGGTTTAGATTGGATATTAGGAAAGATTTCTATACCAAAAGAATAGTCAAGCACTGGAACAGGCTGCCCAGGGAAATGGTGGAGTCACCATCCCTGGAGGTGTTCAACAAACATGTAGACATGGTATTTCGTGATATGGTTTAGTAAGCACAGTGGGCAGATGGTTGGACCTGATGGTCCTAGAGGTCTTTTTCCAACCTTCATGATTTATGATTCTATGATTCTATGATTTGAACCTGTAAAGAGATAATCAGTTCATGCACTGATCAGCTTAAATTACTAGTAGTCATATCAAACTTCTTTAGTGTCTCCATCTGTGCGAGTACCAGTTAATTACAAGGGAAGACAGTTCACTAGGATTAGAAAGAAACACTTCCAGAATCATCAGCACTCCCTCACTTGTGGAAGCAACAGGTCTCCAGTAAAAAAAAGAAGGTACCATTTTTCTCCTGCTATTCAACTGTTTGGCTCCACTGCTTTGTGCACAATCTTTCCCGGTAAAACTTTCCTTCCCTGCTTGAACTCCAGAAATTCCCAAACCCACAAGAGATTGTTTGAAGCTTTGCCATCATCTCCCTGCTTCTCACAGAATTAGAGGTCAGGCAAATACAACACCTACTCTGCAGGCTCTCCGCAGTGGTGCTGCATTCAGTACCAGCACCCACTATTAAGAGACCAAATAAAATTACTAGCATTTTCTCTGAATCTTGCTCATTTGCTTTATAATTTACTCCATTACAGCATTATATTGATGAAAAAGTTTGTGATCAAAAAGTGTAATCTTCTGAAAAGGCTATGGAATTATGACATTAAGGGAACTACAATTATATACTCAATTACCCTGTTTTGTTATTTTAAAAAGCCATCGTGTGCTATGAAACTCAATTCTAAATTATGAGCTGTAGTAAACTACTTCATCAGACATTCTAGATCAATTTAAGGGCAAATTAATTTACATTTTAAGTGACTCATTGTTTTTTACTTTCAACAAGTCGCAAGATACTAGTACAACCTTAAGTTCAAAAAGTAACTAACTAGATAATGACATTATCAACCTCTAAAAGTTTACATTCAGCCATAAATACAAGATGATACACTCAAATCAATTCCTGTGCTCCAAAATTTAAACAGTACCCTCTGCACAAAAACACCACAATACAAGAGCACAGGATAGCTGCCAAAAAAGAGAAAGACAACATAGAGTTAAGTTTAGTTGTGTAGACTTACAGGTACTAAGGATGGAAGAAACGGAAGCTGAAAATTATATTTGCCTTTATAAATTCTCATGCTCTTAAAATACGTTCTCACTGCCAATGATTCAGTCCCAATATTTCTGCAAGTAAAACAAGTATAAATATTAAGGCAGTTTCTCTCTTTAAAAATGACTTTTTTCCATGCTTTTTAATTTTTTAATTTTTATATTAGGAAACTGAAAGTGGATAACCACTTATGTGAAACTCCCATTTCCCTGGTTTCATGCACACAAAAGAAATGAAAGTTTTTAAACTGCTGTGCACTGTAAGAATTTCAAACAAATGAATTTTGTGACCAGAAAGAAGAAAGGCAAGGGAAACAAAGAAATTGTTAATAAAAGAGAACTTGAAAAGACATACAAGCATGATTTCTTCTAAGGTATCTCAATACATACAGGAAGCTAGCTGAAATATTAACACTTGCTAGCTCCAATAACACTGGAGATCACAGCACAAGTGAGTTGCACGGAAAGGACCACAAAGGGTAACAGCTTTTTTGTAAGTGCAGGTGTTTTCACACAGAAAAGAATAGTAATAGTACAATTCTTCCTTATCTTTTTATTTCCTGTAGTCCAGTGAACTGTATCAAACCACAGATAATACTTTCCTAACGTTAAGTATCCCCATGCAGGAGTTACTCTTTCACAGTCAAAGAAGAGTTAAGTGATTCTTAAAGCAATTACTGTGCTTTTTGTGCATTATCCAGCTCTCCAGATTATGCACTATCCTGCTCCATCAACCACTAGTTTCTGTAAAGTCTTTTTAAGGTCCTCTAATTTCAGAGCTACTTGAAGTGCATGCACAAGAAACACAGTGTAAGGACTTTCAATGACTCCTGATCCAACCAAGGAATCATCAGCTATAAGGGATGTACTTTTTTCATGAGCCTGTCTGCCCATAAGGAGAGATTTCTGGAATTGGGGCTATATTATTTGAAGATTTTTTTTTTCAGTAAATTTTATAATGTCACTGCAACCTTGTGCACCACCTCTGCAGAAGCTCTGTCACTAGCATGCAGCTGAACTGCACTCTGATCTCCAAAGGCTAAAGAGACAGGCTAGACACTACAGACTAGAGGCAATAGTGTAAGAAATGCTCACCTACTCTCTACTGCTGTGAGACACTCAATGAACATCTGCTTCATAAATTTTCTCTTTCTAATGTTTCATCATCTGCATGAGAAATATGCAGACTTTTATCTGAATACCTGCAAAAAACCCCAAACCACTACCTAATGTATTTTGCAATTTATTTTACTGTGATATTATTAGAGAAAATTAATTTGATTCTCAGCTTGTAGGATGACTTTATGGTTGTACGTAAACTAATGGGCAGCTTTATGGAAATGCTAACCCTTTTCAAAATATTCTAGTTTGGAACAGAAAATATTAGTAACATCCTAAATAGCAACTCCTCCTCTAGTTTCCTCTAAAGTATTAGAAGATATCCAGGTTGTCCAGTGTTTGCTAACACACTTCAAAGAAAATCAGCCTTAGATGAATTATGCTGAATATGACCATGCTGTTTTTTCTAGGATCTTTCATTTGCAGAGCTGAAGCGATAAGTTACAAAAATAGTTAGACATAAATCCTTTCTGTTCCCTTTTATTTAAGAAATGACCTTAAGTACCAAGTAGAAACATTATCTTGCCTGTCTGCCTAAGGCTGTAATTTGTATTTATGTTCTATATCCTGGCAAGTAAGATGGGCAACACTGAGCACTGTGAACTGACCTGAACTCGCTCTGTGAACACTACTAGATTCTTGGCTTTTAGATTCAAGTTGCAGCACCAAGAACCACCGGACCCAAGATCCTTTTGAGATAATCTACCCTGCTATTTTGTATTATATACAGTCCTGTGTTAAAAAGAAGTTGAAGACTGATCATCTTTCATGAATTTAAAATGCTATCTTGCACTTTGGTAACCACATCAGTAATAACGTATTCTTTCTTTATCTTGCTATCAAGCACTGCGTTCATATTTAACCATAGCAATTATTTCTATTGTGCTTACCCGCTGTAATTTTATGTTATACAGAATGACAGTTATTTGAGCTAAAACAATTAGAATAATTTGTGTGTTTACTTTTATTGTAATTATTGTCATTCCAGCTATTCATTGAAGAGCACAGCACTCAAAGTTATGCATATATAGACCATTCAATATCTAAACTGTTCTTTTCCTTGGGGTTAAACCACCTACAAAAGAAAAAAAAACAATAAAAACTGCTATGCAAAGAATGAAAAAGTAATGAAAATAATAAGTTATCTCCTTATCCCTCTGATTTTAATGCCAATAAAAATTGTAATAGTAATATGAATGGACTTTGAAGATAGATACATTTACCAGCATGTATTAATAAGAAACTGAATCCCACAGAGCAGAACTGAGCTGAAGTCAGAGAACAACTGCTTTTCTATATGTAGTCTCACTCTGGTACATCCTCATCAAAACCGAGATTTTGTAACTGCACTGATGCTTAAAGCTGTGCACAGCCAAGTTTTATATGGCAGCAATGCAATGCTGTGTGTCTTGTTCTCTGGAAATTTCACTAGCCTTTTTACTGCTAGTGAATACTAAGAATTTAAGTCACTTTCTCTTGACGCATTAGAGAATCACAGAATCACGGAATGCTCGGAGTTGGAAGGGGCCTCTGAAGATCATCTAGTCCAACTCCCCTGCTAAAGCAGGTTCCAGGCCAGCAGGTTGCACAGGAATGAGTCCAGGGAGGTTTTGAATATCTCCAGCAAAGGAGACTCCATGATCTCCCTGGGTAGTCCATTCCAGTGTTCCATCACCTTCACAGCAAAGAAGTTTTTTTCCTTACATTCCTGTGTTCCAGCGTGTGCCCACTGCCCCTTGTCCTGTCACTCAGTATCACTGAAATCATACAGCTCTTGTCAGTCTTTTCTTCTTCAGACTAAACAGATCAAGCTCACTCAGCCTTACCTCATAGGAGAGATATGCCAGTCCTTATTAACTAACAATTTATCTAAAAAGAATTTCACCTGCCAGCTATTACATGCTTCTCATTTTTGCAGACTCCTTCAGCAGGTCTTCAACATTGTCATCTACTCTCAAGGTGTCTGATTATCATCTCCATTCTCAGTAGACCCTTCTTTTCTTTCTCTTTTTTTTTTAATACACCAAAATTAGACTGACAGCCTGCCAGTCCTATGGTACAAGGGCTATTTGTAATATTAGTTCATGCATAGTTTTGCATTTGGTACTAAGTTCCATCAAGACTCTCAGATGAATAAACTTCACAGAGAAAAACAGGAATGCAGAAAGAAGGCAGCTCACCCTCTTGCCAGGGAGAAAATCATATCAAAATAGAAGTGAATTCTTCTCACCTAAATCTATGTGCCTACAGACAAGCTAGATGTGTAGCCTCCGTTATATTAGGTAAAGATCTAGTCAACATTGTAAATTAAATTTTGGATGCAATTCACCTAACCAAATATAAAATTCTTCAGAAAGCAAGATATCACCCTCCTACACTCCACTGATGACATGGATTAAAGCTTAATTTACTGTAGTGGGAGTTGATGCAACAAATTTATATGTAAACACATGCAGAGACATGCAAGACAAACTGCATTCTTAGATACGTAATCTTCCAACAGTTAAAATTGGTTAAGTAGACTTCTGTGTTTATGACTGAATTTACCACTTACAACAACTTTATTTATACCTTACAGCTGAATTAGAGATACTTAAACCACTAAAATTACTAAAAGCATGACAGTATATGTAAATCTAATGAAGGTCATGAGAACCTAAGTAGACCATTATGGACCATCCTCTCCTGGTGAGCTTAAGCTCCTTCTTTAATTCATATGAGAACAAATGTTGCATCTATGCATAAGATGACAGAGATGCTACCTGTGAAAATTTACACACCAAACAAAACACAACAAAAGCACTTCAGAGGAAAGGAGGAGAGGCTGCAAAAGTGCAGAGTACTTGTAGATGCAGCCACTGGCAACAGAATCTGCATGAAGAGCTGTATTCCACCACATAATGCCAACTATTCTGAAGAATAATATTCTAAATGTTTAAAATTAAGCACTTAAAATGAAAGAATGTGGTTGACACTATTTTTCCATCTCAACTCTCCCCTTTCACTTTGCCTTCCAAAAATGCACTTATGTTTATAATGCATTTAAAAACCAGTGTGAAGAAAAACGGCCTTGGAAATTATTCCATTTTCAGACTAGATTTGAAGTTTTAGTGGATAACAACCAACAGTCTGTTAATAAAGCACTATCTGTATTATGCCCTAAATGAAGGAAACAATCTGTAGAAAATCTACAGTCTCAAAATTCCAAGAGTGATAAGTAAGGTAAGTCTTAAAGGGCATCTGAAGTAGCTATGATAAATATGAGTATCTATGCAGAATCAAGAGATGACTGAGTCTATTCATGCCCACATGACACTCCATTGGTGGCAATCTCATTTAGACCAAGACCAGAGGCTGCAACTATAAACTAATATTCACTGCTTTTGAAAAAATTATTTAATGTTCATGCTCTGTACCTGCGTTCACGTTTTCACGTGATACTTCAGAAAACTATAAAAAGGGCTGCAGGAAAGAAAAAAACAGAAAATAAACTTATTACAAATTCTTCTTACCTTTTAAGTGCAAGGAGATGGAGGGTAGAAAGTTGCAGAAGTGGCTAACCAGATAAATAGATATTGAGATTTTGCAGAACTCTGGTTCACCTTCTACTGGAAGAAGAATGCTGCCCACTTTGGATAGCCTCCATCTTAGAAAAAAGGAAAACAAATCTCCTGGGAAAGTGGTCTAGAAACACAGCACCTAAAACACCTGCAAAACTAGTAGGAAGGCGAAACAGTAAATGAGTAGGAAAAGAAAATTTAAGGAAAATGAAATAAAGGCTGTTTTGATGGGCTACCCACCACCTGCTAAAATAAATCTAGAAAGTATTGTGAGAATCTGGTCAGGCTGCGATATTAAAAAAACAGAAGAAGAAAAATCAGCAAAGGTTAGGAAGAATAAGATTTGCCAAAGCAGAATGAAAATTAAAAAAAGAAACAGCACTCAAGTCACATTACCCGTTTTTATATTTCCAGGAATATGTAAACAAATCATCATGAATGTTTCTGATTAAAATTCTAACAGATAAATACAGGTATTTCATCAAATATTTTTGATGCAGTAAAGAGTTATTAGCTTTTAAAAACCAAATTACTCTAGAGAAAGAACTGCTTTAGTACAGGATATTTTAATCCAAACAGTTTGTCATCATGACAACACTAATATATCAAAGAATCTCCAGAATTGTTAAGAATATCCTAACTGGAAACTGTTGCATCCGAAAAGAGGGAAAAAAAACCACTTTTAGGTCTCATTTTGACAAAAAAGAGAAATACATATTGATCCCTCTCTCATTAGTGACTTGTTCGTGATCGTATCGTCATTGCCAGCTACTGAACAGTTCTTTCCAGTGAACACCAGTTGCTAAACTTCAGTCATCTAACGCTTCTGTCCTGAAACTGGATGGGGAGGCACGCGCACACACACATGACACAGACAAGAAAGCAATCCTGAGACTTGGGAAACAGGGCACAGGATCCAGCCCTAGGACTCCAAGCGTGGAACAAAAGACTGCTTTACCATCTTGGTAACCATGGTCATAAACATGAAAGGATATAAGTTAAAACAGGGAGGTTATCGCACTGTACTGAAAATTGTTCCTTTTTTGGCAGATGTGAAAGAGACTGTATGAGTATTCTTTTATACTCTGCATAAAAAAATATTATCTTAAACAAGAAGGACTAAAAAATACCTCCTACACTCAGTCTATTTAGCTTACCAAAGAGTACAACTATGAATTAATTACAGTCTGCTTCCATTAACATGTGGAACATAAAAAAAAGTGTTAAGAAAGGATCCTTAAGCCTAGTAAATAAAAGATAAGCAAGAAAAGTAACTAAAAATTGAAACCTGATAAGTGCAACACAGGAAAAGGCACATTTTTAAATACACCAATAAAGCAGCATGGGCAATAAGCCACTAGCATAATCTTTAGAACCAAGACTGATATGCCCAACGCTTCAAGCCTTTTTCTCCACTTTGAAGCAGACACAACCAGAGTTATATAGGATGAAAACTCCTACTGACAATTAAAAAAAACTATAATGAGCCATTTCTAAAGCACTGAGTGAGGGAAAGGTGCCCAATAAAGCCCAAAACACAAAGGTCTCGTCTCTTCCACTGAATAAACATTAACACTGCCAAGCAATTCACAATGTCTCATAATACTACATCAGACTGTTGTACCCTCAGGAGTCAGGTTGGTTTATCACTACTTCACAGTTTATTTGGCACAAAGCTGAAGAAGAATTACATCTAAGATATCCAGCTCAACAGAACCACAAAAATTAATTATTTTAGTTTTCATTCATGAGATTTTAACCATTCCTTAACCTCAGCTAGCAGCCTTGCTATTTCTTCCTCATTAAATATTATTTTGGATTTCATTTGTTAAAAAATTATTTAAAAAATTACTTCATTGCACAGAGATTTAATTTAAGCAATGACATCCAAAATTACTACCCTGTTTTCCCAAGAGCGACAAATCTAGAATATGCACTTCTACAATGAAAATTTTTTCACATCTCTGAGCTGCATATTAACTCTACTTGACATTTCCACAAAATACAAAGCTTCTAGATGACAACCTTGAAACAAGAGGAAAATTTTATATTCACCGAGAATGTATCATTTTACATTAAATGGGAGAGTATTTTAGCCTAGTCTATACACCTAAGCACCAGGTCTTAAAATTAAACCCTTAAACATATTCTCAGTGGTGCACTTCAAAGCAAGTATTTGCAATCATTTTGTTTCCACGTTCCAATAAGAAACATAGTCTATAACAATCAAATAGGGATAATTAAAGGAAACATAAACCATGTAATTNGTTCCAATAAGAAACATAGTCTATAACAATCAAATAGGGATAATTAAAGGAAACATAAACCATGTAATTGCAGTACCCTCAGCCAAAGCACTTAGACTTCATACCTAGAATATACTGTCACCTTGATAGATTGTCACATAATAACAATGGCTCATTCCACGCATTTACATTAATAATCTCCTAGCTCCCTGTCTAATATTACAGATTAATTATGTCAGACAATTAAAACAAAGCATAAAATAAAGCAAAAGGAATATAAGTAGAGATGAAAAAAAATTAATAAATGCCGGAAAGTTAAAACCCAAAAGCCTTCTGGATACTGCATAAATAGTGGATAAAAACAGAATGCGCGTGAGTGGCTTTCCCAACAAACAGTAAGAATGGAGATAGAAGTCTGAAAGGGCACCGAGTACGCAATTAGCAAGATCATGGGCAGGAACCAGTACCATCACATATAGTATCTACCTAGTTAAGGTACTGCTGTGTGACTTTCATTCTGTGTGGTAATATATAATGCATTACAATATATATGGTTTGCGGGTTTTTTT
>WAAB01019062.1:0-12605 GCA_013389865.1 Piaya cayana
TCCACAGTTTGACTCCGACACCTATAGATTCACCCAGCGCTACTGGATTTCTGACTCTCCCAGCTCAGCAGCCGGTTTAATTCCCACCCCTCTTCCCTTCCTGCTGCTAAATAAATCAGGGAAAATGCAAGGTTCCTCTCCCAGCAGGTTGGATTTCCCCTTTCCCCCCACTTTTTCATCCTAAAAAGAAAAGGCAAGTGGATTTGGGATGCTCCAGCCACACCACTGAGTATCACCTCAATCTCTTTGTTCCCACTTTTTTCCTCCATACCTTGAAAATTAGATTTTTAGGGTGAGGGGAAATAACTTGCTTTCCACGCTTTTTAAAAAAATTTTTAATTACTTTCCCCTCATCATACTTATTTACCGGGATGCTGATGCCCTTTTCACATCCTCACCAGGAGCCAGAGCCCCACAATCCTGACAAGTTGGCTCCTTCCAGTGGCGTCTGCAGCTAATTGGGTTGTTAACAACAAACCCTCCTCTGGGGCTGCTCCCCAGCCATTGCCTCACCTTGGGCTAGAGAGAATAATAAAAAATAAATACAAATCATAAAACCACTGAATCCTGGAATGATTTGGGTTGGAAGGGACCTCAAAGCCCATCCAGTCCCACCCNGGTTCCTGCTCTGGAGAAACAGAGGAGAACAAGAACAGGAGAAACTGTTTTTCCTGCCCTGCAGACCTTACTGTAGCCGCTCAACCAAGCTGAGATCTTCAAACAACCCTAAAATAAGGGGGATTTATTGCATTTAAACCTGCAGGAACCCGTGCCTGGTGAGTGGCTGTGAGCTCCTGCAGAGGGATTTCTCCCAAATCATAGAATCATAGAATCACCAGGTTTGAAAAGACCCATCGGATCATCAAGTCCAACCATTCCCATCAATCACTAAACCATGTACCTCAGCACCTCGTCCACCTGTGCCTTAAACACCTCCAGGGAAGGTGACTCAAGGTGACTCAGCCTATTCCAATTCCTAATGACCCTTGCCATAAAAAACTTCCTCCTAATCTCTAGCCTAAATCTCCCCAGTGGAGCTTGAGGCCATTCCCTCTCATCCTGTCCCCTGTCACTTGGGAGAAGAGCCCAGCTCCCTCCTCTCCACAACCTCCCCTCAGGTAGTTGCAGAGAGCAATAAGGTCTCCCCTCAGCCTCCTCTTCTCCAGGCTAAACACCCCCAGCTCTCTCAGCCATTCCTCATAAGGCTTGTTCTCCAGCCCCTTCACCAACCTTGTTGCTCTTCTCTGGACTCTTCTCTGCAGTGAAAAAACAGAAACATAAAGAAAAAATAGATAAATCTGGGAGGTGATCGGCAGTGGCAGGCAGTGGCAGCTCAAAAATCCACCTCCTTAGTGGGACCTTGCAGAAATACAGGGGGGTTACATATTTCTTTAAAACATGTTTTACTTTTGAAAATTAACTTTTTAATAACATTTTTGACGGTTTTGTGCATTTTTAATGTATTTTTACATATACTTCCTTTTAATGAGATTTTACTTCTTTTTAGACAGTTTACATTTTTTACTTTTCAACTTCTTAGCCATTTTATAATCTTGGAAACTTCTTTAAAGCATCATTTTCTTTACCTTTATTAAACCTTGAAACTTTTCTCCCCTTCCTGCAATGATTTTTGACCTTTTTCTTGGGGGGGGCAGGGAAATTAAATCGCCACGTGCAGTTTGTGGTTTGCAACTCCATCAAATTTCACTCCCAGCCCCCGACTCGGTTGCATCATGCACTCCTCTTGCTAAATACGCTCCCTGCTCCCCCATCCCCACCCCATGAAGCCACATTTGGCTGCATTTTTGCCTTTTTCCCTGCGCTGTGTCCCTGCTGGGGTGCAAACGCTCCCATCTGAGCATCCTCCTGACTTGGGATTATTTTGCCCTGAGGCTGCCACATCCCTGGAGGGGTTCAAGGCCAGGTTGGATGGGGCTTGGAGCAACCTGGTTGAGTGGGAGGTGTCCCTGCCCATGGCAGGGGTGGGACTGGATGGGCTTTGAAGTCCCTTTCAACCTGAACCATTCTGTGATGAAGGAAGAGGAAGGCCCTGTAGCACCATGGGCACCCTGGGGCTCTTCCCGCCCCCGCCGCCCCCTGGGGACGTCACCCTCTATGAGTTCCATAATACCTGGTTTGCAGCCGCCACCAGCAGCTCCCGCTCACCTTCCAGAGCCAGGTGAGACCCCCACTGTGGGAAAGGGTAGGCTGTCACCGCCCCCCCCCACCCAGTGCCCCCCAGCTCCATCCCCTTCCCCCTGGGGGTGCCCCCTTGCCCACTCTAAGCTCCCCCTTGGCCACATGGTGCTTCCTCGCCCCTCTTTGGGCTCCCTTTCTTCTCCAATCATTGCTTTTGGCTTGGGGAGGGCCTTTTTGNGGAGAAGAAGAGGAGCGTCAGAGAGCTGGGGGTGTTTATCCTGGAGAAGAGGAGGCTGAGGGGAGACCTCATTGCTCTCTGCAACTCCCTCTGCAACTCCATTTCAGCCTGGTGATTCTTTGATTGTATGATTCTGTATTTGCAAATCCTCCTCACAACTCCAGCTGTACAGGAAGGAAAGGAGGGAGCTGCCACAGTGAATTTCCAATGTGAACAACAATTACTGCTCAATATTTCTCTCCTCCCTGAAGACACAGATCCCTAAATGGCTCCAGGGATGTCTCTGCAACATAAACACAAGAATAAAACCTGCAAGAGCCACTCAGAGCTTTAGTAGACAAGGTTAATGTACCTTGAACGGCAGCATTAAACAACTTTGTTCTTCTTTTTAAGTGCAGAGTTGAGACACCTCCATACATTTTCAAGTGTTATTTTTATAGAGGGAGACCATTAAAGCACCTTCCAAAATAAACCAGCGCAGGGAAACATCAAAGAACCTTCTTCAACGTAACCTGAAAATCCTTGTGTTTTGTGCAATCCAGCCCCCGGCCCCAACAAAGCTCCCAACAGAGCAAATGGGGAAGATTTTCAGAGGGTGAATTAAAGGGCTTTGAAGCGAAACATAACTGAGGAACCCAAAAATGTGCAAATTTCCTCTTGTCTGACATGAATTGTCCAGGAAAAGTTCCTGGTGGCCTTGAGAGTGCTTGCAAAAAAATAGGGAATGGATTAATTTTCCAACAGTTGTCCATTCCAGCATTTCTAGCATTGGGAAATCTTCAGATAAAAAGGATGTGACCCAGCAGTGAAGGAATGGGACTTTATAAATCCCACGGACAGCCCTGAGACAGTCTCACCCCCCCATTATTTCACTTGCTTTAATAGCAGAAACATTGTCCAGAGCTTTCCCCGAGGTGCTTTCACCTAGAAACAGAGTTAGTGTATTTCAATTATCGAGCCAATACAATTATAAGCCCACCTAATAAAGGTTTTAGTGGTCTTGACTCAAAGTAATGTCCCTCCAGAGGAACAAAGTTCATGGTGGGTAAGGGCAGGGTCAATAAGGGGGTTTATTGAGTGGGAATCGCTGTAGCTGGGGGCTGTCTGGCTCAGAGGTGGTGGGCAGGTGAGAGGGACCTTCCCAAAAGCACCGTCACGTGTGAACATCCAGCCTATTGTGCGTGAAGCAACCCAATCTGCCCTGCCAAATCCCTGAAAATAAGGAATAGGGAATGAAGAACTAGATTTGTATTAATTTCTAAATAGAGGAAACCAATACACAGGGCTTTCGGCATCCTCCTCCCAGCCGCCTTCTCACGGGATGCTCCAAGCGATGCTCTCAGAGCCAAGAAGGTTCCCAGTCCCCACCTGGTCGCTGTGATGGGAGAGAGGGGTAGTGAGGACCTCTGAGGTGAGCCTAGTAAATGCTGACAGATGAGTAGTTCATTCTTTGTGCAGACAAATGCACGTTTCCTTTGCCAAGGTATTTTTTTTTTGTTTCTTGAAAAATGAACCCATCTCCTGGTCTAAAGGGGAAGGGGGGTGGGAAAGAGCAGAGTTTATTTTAAGGTACATCTGGATTTCATCAGCAGCAAATGCCGTGAACTCCAAGAGGGAGCCCCCACCCCTCCAGTTTTCCTTCCCCTCTCCTCTTTGCCTTTCCCCAGCACAGCCCTCCGGGTCCCGGAGAGCTTTGGGGGCTGGAACAGCCATCCTTCCACAAAGCCTCACTGAGAGAGTGGAGGGAGTTGTTTAAGACAAGGATTGCATATTACTGGAGTTGAGTTAGGAGGGAGAACAGCTCACCCTGCTGTCAGAGCCCAGTCTCAGCCAGGCTGCAGCAAAGAGCTCAGTGTGCAGGGATGCCAGGGAGAGAGCCCGCGGCTGCCATGGGAAAGAGGGCTGCATGTGCAGCAGACTCCTGAGTTGAGCAAATTAAGGTGTGTGGCAAGCAGGCAGGTCTGAGCAGAGCTGGCAATTCGCCTTTTCACTGGCTTATCTGGGAGAGGAGAGAGCACATCTCTCTTGGGAAAGCAAGCCCTTCTTGCAGGGTTGTAGGATGGGATACAGGGAGCTTTCAAAGAGGATAACATCTGGTCTCAACAGTCCGTGCCTTTGAACCAAAGGTCTCAGGGCATGGGACCTCTGAGTCCTCTCACCACCCTCAGGGCCATTGTGCATTGTGACTTTGGGATCCAGCATCTGCTGAGACAGCAGAAGCCTGAGGAGCAATCCTGTCCAGCGTGGACAAGGAGGTCAGCACAGCCGAGCTGTGTCTGCGTGCTAGTGTCCGTCCTTTGGGAAGCTCCACAGGGCACTGCTTGAAGTAGTCACTTGGACATTGAGCTGTGACTTTTCTAGCTTTGACGTGAGCAATTGGCAGCCTTTTTTGCTAGAGGAGCCAAATCTCTCAATGGGGCATAAACCAAGCTCCTCAGGTCGCTAATCCTTTCCTTTCCCCTCTCTGCACTCTTAAGCCAGGAATCCCTGGCTTGAAACCCTGAGCAGTAATCATTTCCTACAGCTCTCAAGTCTTGCCGGTTTCTAAGCCCTAGCAAAGCCACTTGTTATTGCTGCAAGGGCAAGCGATCCCCTGAGACGCACAGGAGGGAAAGGAATCAGGCCAAATGAGCAGCCAGCTCATTTGGAGCTGGGGTGGAGGCAGCAGCTAACCAGAGAGATGGAGAGGATAAAATCCGTATCTGTTGTTACCTGGTATTGCTGGCTGGCAGCAGCCTGGGGCATGATGCTGCTTTGGGCTTAGCTGGACTCACCCAGGCTTGAGTTTTCTCCCATCTCTATCCACGTCTAAGAAGGTTTGAAGTCTAGAAGTGGCTGTAGAAGGTTCTTTGGGATGGAGCTCATCAGATGGACGTGAGGGGGAGCAAGTGGGAAGGTGTGCGTCTCAGG
Source organism: Piaya cayana (assembly GCA_013389865.1). Taxonomy (NCBI): domain Eukaryota; kingdom Metazoa; phylum Chordata; class Aves; order Cuculiformes; family Coccyzidae; genus Piaya; species Piaya cayana. Next base: position 5,288 of record WAAB01019062.1, read on the forward strand.
CTTAATAACCAGGTTAGTGAGAAATGGTAACATGGATCATAGGGTGACTGGCAAAGATGATAATGCAGGGGTGCACGTAGCAGCCCTTCAACCCTGCTCTCCAGGACCATGAGTTGGTCACCACTTCTCCCTCCCCACTGCATGGAGGACGATCATGTCACCCACAGTCACTCGGCTCTTTGTCCTGTCTATAGACCCTCATAGCCTGGCAAATGAAAGACAAGTGGGAAGGGAGCCCGTGTAAATAAGAGCAAAATCCAGCATGGCTGGCAGTGCGAGCTCTGCAAGGTCACTTTGTGCTGCGTATTGAGCTTGAGAAGCCACAACACATCCCTCCAGGTCCATGTCCAGTATCTGCCCAGCGAGAGGCAAGGCTGAAAGCTGGGCTGGGGGATTTTGGAGCAGCATCACCCCAATGGCAGGAGAGGAAATGATTTAGGTCTCATTCCCAGCCACTGGGCTGCTACCAGGCTCTGTGTGTGAACACATCCCCAATTATCTGCTTGAATGCCAAGCAAACAGGCTCGAGCCAAAACCCGGGGCCCAAGTTCCCCCTTATGCAGCTTGAAGGCTTCAGTGCAGGTCCCAGGGCTGCTCAACAGGAGGATGGAGGTTTTAATTAATCTGTGTGTAGCCTGAGGGAAAAGCCATACACTTGAGATGGAGGCATGGAAACATATTGTATTTACTAAGGCAGCCGTTTTCTAGGCTGATCAGCCTCTATGTAGTTCCCAAAGTAAACCAATCTCCTGAAACATCAGTCAGAGCTATCTGCAGAGGAAGGTGGTGCCATGTGGGAAGGATAACCCCAAGGTTGATCTGATTCTGAGGGGTAGCACCTGCCAAATGGAGCAGAAGGTGCTTCTGGAGGGTTCACAGCATATTCACTCAGATACACAAGCAGGAGGCTCCAACCTTGTCTTACCTACTTGCAAAGCACAGTCACACAGTAGGTATCTGGAAGGTTACACCTGGAGAGGGACAGATCATCTGTCAGATCCATAACCTATTTTGTCAGCAGGTCTAGCTGCTCGTGTGGCTGGAGGCTTCCAAGTTGTCAGGCACGTGCAGCATCGCATCTTGGTGCCTCTTCCGCATGTCCAAAATCAGCAAGGCTTTGTCCGTGTGGGAATGGACACGGAGGAATCCAGGTGCCCCGAGGACCAACGGGCTTCGCAAGAGCTGGAGCTGTCAGGTCAGCCAAGGAGAAGTGGTAATGGTGGGGTTACAATCACCCCCACTCATTCTGCAAATGACACTAATGGTTTGGGGTGTCAAAGGACAATGGCAGCACCCAATAACCCAATAATAATAATTATTATTATATTATTATCAGATAATTATCAAATTCCAGGCTGATGGAAGACAGGATCCACTGCCAGCCACCCTACAACTGTATCTCTCTGTTTTGTAAGAAGTGCAGAGGACTCCTAGCTAGAATTCTTTAAAAAGAAATGGAAAGGCATCTCAGGGTGGATGTTCCCCAGGAGCCTATGCCCGGCAGGACTGGACACACATAATGCCGCAGCCACACCCCTCTCCTGTGTCTGCAGCCCCTTTTATGTAGCAATAAATCTACTGGAGCATTTTCAGAATCCATAGAGTATCTGCATTTTAGGCGAGCATGGATGATTTTAAGTATTATTGGTTTCCTGCGCGCTGGCTGAAGTACGTGTCCCTCCAGGCTCCGGTCACACTGTCCTTTTTAAAACATGGAGCCCTAAAGAGCAGCTTCCTCCACTGGGAGTCAGCAAAATCTCATTCATGAGCCTTACAGATATATATACACACACACATAAAATATATATATTTCTTTTTCACCTGTGTGTTTGTATATTTATATACCTATATAAATAAATATAGCTATATACACATTTAGATGTGCACATAAATACTATATGAAATTATATTCTAGATAAATATTTACTGCAAATATGAATAAATATATGTGTATATATAGAATCACAAAATAGTTTGGGTTGGAAGGGACCTTAAAGATCATCCAGTTCCACCCCCTGCCCTGGGCAGGGACACCTCCCACTGGATCAGGGGCTCCAAGCCCCATCCAACCTGGCCTTGAACCCCTCCAGGGATGGGGCAACCACAGCTTCCCTGGGCAACCTGTTCCAGTGCCTCCTCACCCTTATGGTGAAGAAATTCCTCCTTATGTCTAGTCTAAACCTGCCCCTCTCCGATTTAAACCCATTGCCCTTCATCCTATCACTCCAAGCTTTCTTGCAGCCCCATTTCAGGTACGGGAAGGTCGCTATTAGGTCTCCTCAGAGCCTTCTCTTCTCCAGGCTGATCAGACCCAACTCTCTCAGCCCAACTTGTCCTAACACTTCATGCTGCTGTGATGCACATGGCCAAGAGGGTGTGCAAAAACCTGGAACTGAAACCAGGAGTGAGGGGCACTTTGGTGAATCGATGCTATGGGAAAGAGCAGCTACGCAGGCTGCTATCATCTCCAGAACCAGAAGCAAAGACATTTGCCATAAATTCTGCTCTTATCACCCAACACATGGTAGTTAATAAGTCTGCCTCGCTGCGGGTTTGCCGGCACGTGAAGTGGGAGCTGTTATCTGCATCTGCTGTCATTTCCTCACATAGAAATTACCATGCAGACTAATTACAGTATGGAAGAGTCCCATTGGTGTGCGAGGTGCTGCATTAGCATCTCCTGCGCTGGAGGCTCCTTAGCACCTGTCGCAGCAGCCGTCGTGGCTGGGAGGCAGCTGAGGCAGGAGAAGAGGATCAATGGACACGATGGGTTTCAAGAAGTGGTGAAGGCAAGTGGAGCAGCACACACAACAGCAGCTCCTCTTTGTCCTCATTCACCCCAGTCATGCTGGTGGGGCTGCCAGGAGGCGAGAGGCAATACAAGCAGCAGGGCTCCATGCAGAGAATAAGTGCCAGCCCTGATAGCATTGCCACTGCCACTGCACAGTGGTGAGGAGCACAGCTCTTGGTCATGGGTGGCCAATGGCAGTGGTGGAACCCGTTCATGGTTGTGGGGGACAGGGATGCTTTTCTGGTCCTGCTGCAGGGCACAGTTGAGAGATCAGAGCTGGCTTTGCTGCTGTTTTCTCCATGCAGAAGTGTGATGCTGATGGTGGGTGTGGATTCACAGCAGTTTGGGGCCTTGAGGGAGCATCCCCTTACCAGGCCAGTGCTTGCGCTGAATATGGGAAGAGTATGTGTGATGAGTGGCCTGGGGCGAGCTACAGGGTCCGACATGAGCTCTGTTTCCTTGCAGTGCACATTTGTCACTGACAAAGGACAATACAAAAGTTCTGTGGGCTATTCTCTTGCATTTAAGGACTTCTGCAAATGTATATCCTAACTGCAGCAACTCAGAACCTGTGGCTTTATGTATAGAAGAGGCTGCATGAAAAGGGGCATTTGTGGAGCCACCCTGCAACTACGCTGTTCACTGTCAATCATGTTGATAGGTTTTTCTCCTCGGGCTGGGGAATTATTGCAGCATAAGGGCCCTTTGGTGCCGCCATCTGACGGGTCTAATACTCCCAACAACCTTTGCAAAAGGAGCTGCATACTCAGAGCGCTTTTGCAGAAGTAATTAAGTCGCTCGACTGCAATTTATTTCCCCACGCACTCCCTGTGTTTCTCGCTCAACAAACACGCAAAGGCATTAGGGCACACTCAGCACTAACAGCTATAAAATCCCAGTCTCCAGAAACCAACTGGATGAGGTATTAAAGGCTGGCAACACGCTGTGTGGCAGCACATTGCCTTGTGTGCCCAAACCAGGAGCTGATCCCAGAGGGTTTCATGGTGGCACAGGGCTGGGTGCCATGGCAAATATCTCTGGGTAGTCTTCATAGAATCATCATAGAACATTTTTGGGTTAGAAGGGACGTTAAAGCCCACCCAGTTCCACCCCTGCCCTGGGCAGGGACACCTCCCACTGGATCAGGTGTTCCCAGCCCCATCCAACCCGGCCTTTGGCAACTCCAGGGATGGGGCAACCACTCTGCACTCTGGGCAACCTGGGCCAGGGCCTCCCCACCCTCCCAGCAAAACATTTCTTCCTAAGATCTAATATGACCTTCCTAAGATCTAATATGACCTTCCTAATATCTAACCAGCCTGTGCTGAGCTGGTACATGAAGGGGCGGGTATGGATGGTGTGATGGTGAACCACAACACTTGTGTGAAAAACTGCATGAGACGAGCCCATACGTGGGGTTGTGGCTTTCAGGCTTCCCCAGAGTGGCACGTTCCCTACAGAAGAGGGAGCTGGCCATCCCACACTTGCCTCTCCCCTAAAGAGGATGCAGATGTCTAATAAGAAGTCAATGTCTAAATAAATCCAGCCAGGTCAGTTGTAACTGTGCTTTGTGTTGACTTCTCTCCAGAGCAGTCTCAATGTCTTAGGGCTTCAATGACCAGTCCCACCACGCCACACGTCTCCCCATCTTTGTGTGTAACCTGTCCTCTTGTGCTCCATCCTGTCTGTTTGTCCATCTCGGCACATGATCCAGCTTGCAGACTGAGTCTCCTAATCCTGACCAGTTGCAGAGCACGCCCCCTTTTTTTTTTTTGGGGGGGGGGTCAGTGTAGAGCTGGGTCTTGTGCAAAGCCAACTGCAAACCCATACGCAGCAGGAGATGCCTCCTGAGACAGAGGTTGGTGAATCTGACATCCCAACCGTGCTACCAGCACATTGAATTCTGGCTCCTTTGGTTGGGCTCAACTGGGTCATGCCCATAAGTAGGTGACTGGGGTCTTGCTGTCTGCGGGGGCACCAGGATTTAGAGGAGAATCAGGGAAGGCATAAGACAGGGAGCATGAATACAGGGTGAAAGGATGGTCAGAGGTCTGCACAGCCAAGAGGGGATGGAACCTGTGTGATGGAAAGCAGATGAGCTGAGTGGGCAGCAACACAAGGAGCAACAAGGGAGTCCTGTTAGACTCCATAGTTTCCTGCACGTCTCATGGAATTGTCCTTGCCATGCTGCCATGCCTCACCCATTCCCCAGCAGCTCCAAGCCACCCACCCCACAAGTGCCCTTCAGCAGAGCCGGCACGATGAAGCCGCTCCTGCCTCTGGGCCCCACTCTGGGGCAGTGAAGAGGAGGAGGAAGGCTGTCCATGCATGTCCAGCTCCTGCGATCAGCGTGCTGTGAGCAATATCTCCATCTTGTGGTAACAGCAGCATCAGGGTCCCAAATCCAGAACTGTGTCTGCCCCTAGCCAGACCTGTGCCCGAAGTGTTACTCCCAATGGTTTTGTTGATGTTTAGTGTTGGCAAGGCCATCGTGTGCACGAGGCTTGGTGAAGACAGAGAGATGGGGGGATGAGAGGAGCCCAGGGCTCTTCCCAAGGGTCAGATGTCGTTAGGGAATTGGGACCATGGTGGTTCGCAAAGGTCAGCGATGTCGTCACTGCTTTTGATCTGGGCGTTGCCGTGACCCTTAGCAATTCTCTGGGCTCCAAGTTAATCAGCAAACAGAGGTCAGAGTTCCCCTGCACTCAGGGCAGGATGATTTGTCATGGGGAGGTGGAAGCCGAGCACAGAGATGGGGACTGTGCCAGCAGAATGGGACACTTGGGGTGGTCAGCAGTGGAGATCCTGTTGGCACCTCCTTGCTGGACAGGCATCTCTGGCACTCACTGGGCGCTGTGCAGGACAGTGATGTTGCCCTGAGCTGTACCCTGCCAGGGGCTGAGATCACTGAATCATTGAATCATAAAGGTTGGAAAAGACCTTCAAGGTCACCAGGTCCCATTAAGTGAGGGGTGGGGAGCAGAGGGTCAGTTGCCATGAAGAGGGACCACAAGAGTGATCCCCATTCCTGCTGTGGGACGTGTCATACAGAGGGCAAAGGTGCTGATCCACGTGATCTGGGCAGTGGAGAAAAGGATTGGAATCAAACAGGGCACGTAATACCCTAACAGCCAGCTCTGTCAGTGGCCCAAGCAGCAAAATCCTGCACTCGGGGGCTTTTTGTGTCACTATAAAACTGGAAGGGGCTCACCAGACATGAGAATTTGGGAAACATGCATGCTATACTCTGACACTGTCTCCGTGCCATGTGTGAAACCCCTGGTGAAGTTCCAGCTCATCTTTGTGTGGGTCTGGGTATATTTGCAGGGGACAAGGAGAGAAGAGTGGGGGTGACAGCACCAGAGACAAACAGGAATGGGCTTTCAGTGTCCATATCTCACATGGGGAGGGGTTGAGTCCTTGTTGTCAACCCATGCGGGGGAGAATTCAGGGAGCTGGTGATGTTTTCCTCGTCCCCTTTGCCATATTGGCAAGACAGGAGGGGGTGGTGCACAACTTTGCTGCTGGGATGGCATCAGATAAACCTGTTCTGAGCATCATAAGGGAGAAATCTGGGGTCCCATCAGGCTTTGTATGGTCAGAGCGAGGGCAAAGGGACCCAACAGCAGCCAAGTTGGCAAGAGAGATTTATTGAATGTGAATCAGTCTCAAAGGCAGAGCCACTGGGTCTCAGCGGGAAGCACGCTGGACGTTAAGGGGTCAAGCCGGCCATGAACCCTTGAGGAGAAGCCCACGCCCCTCACCTCTGGGCACCCACTCCTATACACACACACACACAAAGTTCTTGGGGAGCCCAAGGGACCCATGGCACTCAAAGCACACCTTTGTCCTACAGGCATGCCAGTTCTGGGACACATCCCATCAGTGTCCCGCAGGAGGAAGGAGAACACGTGGAGCGCCAAGAAGTCCCACCACGTCTCAAGACCAAGCCCTTGCTGCACCCCGGAGCGATCCTGAGGACTTGTGCCATCTCCAAAAGGTTGGCAGTTGTGGGATTTTTTTGCAAAATACAGATCAGAAAAAAATACAGCATCGTCAGCCTCTCGACTCAACTTGTCCCAACACACCTTGTGACATCAACAGGGAATTGGTGACGATGGCACACGGCATGGATGGATGGAGACCCAGCCACGTGCCATGTTACTGTTCTATTTTTGCCACGTTATTGTTCTGTTTGTGCCACGTTATTGGTCTTTTTGTAAAGCTGTAGCACAGTATCAAAGCACGGGGACCTCAGAGATCCAAAGGGAGGTGGGGAGAGTAGCAGGGCAGGTCTGTGGGGCAGTGATGGACACCACTGTTTTGGGAGCAGAGCACTCACCCAAGCCATCAACACAGGGGTTCGCAGCCCAGAGAGGTTTGATATCAGCAGAGGAATGGGTGGCATTAACCGTGTGAGAGGCAGCACGCCCAGGCGTGGGGAGCAACAGGAGCAACAGGTGGTCAGGTCTCAAGAGCCCTGCGCAGCCTCAAGCAGCAGAGGTGCCACGTGAGGCTGTGGTCAGG
>WAAB01019065.1:0-11055 GCA_013389865.1 Piaya cayana
TTGATACAGCTACCCTTGCTCTGATTATTTTGTGTGTTTCCATGGAGGACTTGAACTTCAGCCAAGAGTGTCTTCTGCCTCTATGCAGACACTCTGCAATGATTCTGGGCTAGGAGGCAGCAGGTAACAGCTCTGCAGGGTAACTGAGTCTGACTCCTATCCCAAGAGGTCTTCTCCTATACAAGGCTGGGATGCACACACTGGGATTGGCTGAGCTGTGGTACTGAAGGAAAGGAGATTTTCTGGAGGCTTCCTCCCTCCTTGGCTCCTGGGAAGAAGCGTGCGAGTCTAGTCATATTACAGGTGGCTTCAGACTAAGACTCATCCTAACTGCCTCCTTGCAGAAGGTGTAGGAGGCTGCTCCTCTTAGGTTGTTACCAGCATACACGGGCAGTGGATTAGGACCTGAACCCATGAAGGCAGTTGATCAGAAAGGATGAGAGGCGTGTTTGGAGGTTTTAAGGCTTAAAGCAATCTGGCTGCTTTGCTTAATTAAGGCAGTGTCGGAGAATGATCTTGTCATCCATGGTAGAGGGACAGTCTTTCTGCACCCATCTGCGGGTATTTCCAGAGCTCTATGGGTTGGTACATTCCCACTCCACTTTCTGTCTACTATAAGTGAATAATTAGCAATCCTTCCCATGAGAACCCCCAAATCTATCTGTATTTCTGGCCAACTGATGAAGAGTAGTAAACAATGAGCAATGACTGCTAACACTGCAGAAAACATCCTTATCTGATGTAGCTGGGTGGCTAATAATTGTCTCCTTTGTGAGAAGACTTGCAGGCTGAGTTCCCACCTCACTAGATATTTAGAATCACAGAACCATAGAATGGTTTGGGTTGGAAGGGACCTTAAAGATCATCTAGTTCCAACCCCTCGGCAATGGGCAGAAACTTCTTCTTTTTTTTTTTTTTTTGTTGCATATCTAAATTCAACATGCTTCAGGTATCAGGTTTAGCACTCACCATAAGCACCTGGATAGGGTGGGAAGGCACTTGGAATGTGTCACACAGAGGATTTTAGGTCTTCCTTCAGGCAGAAAGGTGGATGCATCTCTAGTGACTGTTAACAGCCCTGCAATGAACACAATCTGTATCGTTATTGTAAAGACACCCTTTTAATTCCCCTTCAAATAAAGTGTTGGTTTACTTACCTGGATTTACAACTCCATCAGCCAAATTCTATTAATAAATTCCCCAGTAAAGGCAAAGCTAATCTCTGCCAAAAAGTTTCTTTGTTCGTGTAGTTTAACTCTGTTGCTTGGAAGGAAAAAAACTAAGCAGCAAAGAGAGTTCCCGGCCCCAGCATGAGGTGCTCTGTTTGCACAGCCGTGTCAGGTGTGCGATTTTCCACACATCTCATGGACAAAGTGTTACTGGCAAAATGTCTGTGTAGAAATGAGCCAACAGCACTGACCTCCTCCATCCGCTGGAGAAGGTCCAGCCCAAAGCTTAATGGAGAGAGCTGCAGAGCTGGTGGCATGGTGATGGGTGAAGTAGAGAACAGCAAGAGTTAAACGCTAAGTTGTGCTGCAGAGCTTTTCCCCGTTTCAACTGGGGAAAGTGGAAACAGGCTGAATAAAACGGTCTGATGCTCCTGCACTGTGAGCAGGTTTTGAACCCCCCAGTCCCTCCAGCACACCAGCACTTAGCCCGCAGTCTCCTGAGTTATGCAACATCACACAGCCCTCTAAACTGGGCCAATCATTTCTCTATGCAAGAGCGACTCAGAGAGATTTTTCCTTTCGGTTGACTATGAAATACATTTTTCACTTTCTTCCAGAAAGCCCGGTTTCATTTGCATTTCGAGTGAAATCAATATTCCAAAATGGCATTTCAATAAAGTCAAGGTAGTAAAGTGAACAGGGTAATGGGAAGACAAGCTCTGTAAAGAGATTTTCAAATGTCAGGGAGTTGATATATATTTTCGAATATATAACTTGATTTCAAGGTGATAAATGTGCGTGACTGATAGCAGATGAAGAAGAACTATAGAAGGAGAGGAGTGATGTGAAACTGCCTGTTTTTCTCTCTTTAGGTGGTGACAACATGCAGGTATATATGGGACTGCCCTGAGTTTAAAGGAGGATATTCTTTTTATGCATGGTCTTGGCTGGGAAAAGTAAACTTTCTGTTATTCTTAGAATCTCTAGTGATTGCAGCAAGTCAATTCCTGGATTATTTTTGCCTCAGCAGTGCGATGTGTAGAGCTTAAAGGAGGAGGAGGAGGGCATTAGGGAAGGGCTGCAAGGGGTCATTATATGAGTCAGTCTTGCCGTGATGCCCAGGACAATGGTGCTGAAATCACCATCTCTCCTACATCTGTGCAAACACCCCAGCTTTGCCTAACCTTTTGCACGCTACGTAAATGACTCCCTTTTGCTTTTCCCCGGAACGTGCAGGGTGTTTCTGCTCTGCTGAGCAGCGGCCACGTTCCAAGCAGCAGCGGCTCTATTTTTTTACACTCTTTTATTGGAGCAGGACTTGCATAGTTCGAATCATCGCTTGCGTTCACCCACAGCACAAATACTTGTGATTCGAAATTGTGAAATCCTCCCCGTGGCTTGCAAAAAGAAAGTTTGGCATCTTTCTCGGGAGAAAAACATCTGGAAGACCGATGGAATTATATGCCCCAGGTGTAAAAGTTAACACAAAGCAGACAAGTGTAGAAGTGCCACATTACTCCAAAACGACCTTGAGGTGGGGGATAAACAGCAAACAGTTCTATATATTTTCTTGTATTTTCTTAATTGCAGTTTTCCTCCCTAAAACGTTATCCTGATTTCCCAAGTGATTCTAAGAGTCAAAGCTGGTCGGCTCACAGGGTAGAGAGGGGTAAATGGACCTAACTCATGTCTGGATCAAGCTTTCTAAATTGATTGTTAGTATTTTGATGAGAGAGAAAGTTTGGGAACGCTTCACCAGGAAATGAAAGAAGCTTACAAGAAAGTAATTGAAGATGTAATTTGATCGTGGGGAGAATTGAGAGATGATTTCAAATTGGTAAAAAAAAAAAAGACAAGATGTGGAAGCTGAGATTTAATACAACCAGCATGTCCTATCTTTGCGGAGCTAGCGAGTGGGGATGTGATGGATGAAAAGAGGGTTGCTTTGAGTCCAGAGTGGGAAGTGTTGTATCTAGCTGCGATGCTGCGTTGCTGATGAGCAATAACAGCCTGGAATTCTCCATCCTCATTCATTTTTCAGGCTTGTCACCACCTGCACATGGATTTCTGAGAGCGGGAAGTTCCCATTCGTTAGTGAGTGATCAGGGGGCTCGGTGAGTCGGTGAGACATCCATGGGATCCTGCAATGGGCTGAGCTTTGCCTCGCTGCTCTTTTGTCATCCTGCTGATTTTGTTCACGTCCTCTGGATTTCTGAATAATTTCTTTAAATTTGGGAAGCTGCTGCCGGCATCCCCCTAAAAGTGGGCTTGGCTATTTTCTTTGATGGGGAAAGCAGATGTGACGCTGCCACACTCTGCTGCCAGGAGTCTAAGGTAAGACTCAGACCTCCCAGATTTTCCTTAATCCAGGAAATCAGACTGGCATCTTTCTTATTCCCAAGTATAGTGACACTTAGAGCTTTCATTAGATGCTGGATTTTGATCTTAGCTAATAAAAAGCAAAGAAAAATCACACACGCAGTCTGGGAAGGGGATTGAATATTTGTGCAATATGAAAAGTCCTCTCAGGTGTGGCTCATGCTACATGGTTTGTGAAGGGTTCAACAAAGCTGTGTCAGTGCTAGTGTTTCCTGTTACTCAGAGCATTCTTCTAGTCTTTTTCTGGTCTTAGTAGAATTTGATCTCTGCTTTAAATTACCTCTCCGGTAAAGCGTGTACGCTGATTATTGCAATGTGCCTCGCTGATTAGGGATCGTTCCCTTTCTCAGTTTGCTTCACCTTGGCTTATAACTTGACTTTCTGGGGAAAGGAAAGGTTTGTTTTCCTTTGGGATTGCCAGAGATGACGGTCTTTGATTTCTATGTCTGTGGCCTGAAATAGTTCTCAAATGCAGCCTGTCATATTGAAATGATTTACTTCTCCCATTGTTTCAACCCTCCCCGTTATTTCTTGCCAATTCTGAGTGCAAGAACCTTCATTCCTGCATTTACCAGGGCTTTCTGCCTCTGACTGGACTAGCAGGTTCACATCTGTCTTTCATAAGGAGGATTATGCAGACAAGGACTCCTTGGAAAGGGATTTAAGGCTTTTGGTTGTTTTTGTTGTTGTTGTTGGTCCGGAGTTTGTTGCTGCTGAGAGGATGATAAATACTGTGCACGAGGCACACTGCAGTGAACACGCGTCCCTTTGAGGGGATGGATGTAATTGTCTCTTTGCCTATCGTCGCCTATATTACAATTTATGTTAATGAAAGGCCAGCAAGTGTTCATAGAACAACAACCCATGCAGTATTGAGCAGCTCTGAGGTTGTGGCTGGTCTTACTCGGTCACTCTGAGGCAAGGTCCAACATGAGCGAGTCCAGAGAAGAGCAACGAAGCAGGTGAAGGGGCTGGAGAACAGGTCTTCTGAGAAACGGCTGAGAGAGCTGGGGGTGTTTATCGTGGAGAAGAGGAGGCTGAGGGGAGACCTCATTGCTCTCTACAACTACCTGAAAGGAGGTTGTGGAGAGAAGGGAGCTGGNGTAAAACAGGACTTTGAAGGGTTGCGTATCAGTATTTCCCCATCTTAAAACTATTTGTGTACTAATTCCCTGTGGATCAGGCACCTCCATTCTATATATATATATATATATTCTAGTGGTGGATAATGCAAGAAAAGTTCTGTCTCTGCACTAAAGTGGCTTTTCTTATGTTTCTGGAGGTCTGCTAATGGTTTTTTTTAGACAGATAGATTAATAAAGTATTAGATAGAGATTTTAATATCTACGTTTCCCTGCTTGGTGTAGCTGAAGTACCTAAGCCCAGACCTCCATGTAGTTGTCGTCAGTGCTTATGTGGTATCTGCAGGTAAAATAGTGTCTGGATACCTTGAATGGGTTTATTGAAAGCCCTGTGAAGCAGAGAAGCACTGTTCCCCCAGAATATAATTCCTTCAGGCCTGGATCACATAGGCAGTTGTGGGACAGAGCAAGGAAGCAGCTCTGCTGTCTCTAGTTTACTTTGACACTGATTTGCTTTGGTGGCCTTGGGCAAACCAATTAACTCTCAATGTTTAGCTTCCACACTTGAGAAAAATAAAAGCTATGCTGGTTTTACGACATAGTTGGTGGGTTTGGGACTTAATTAGTTGGTGTTTGAGGCACAACCGTTTTATATAGCAGTTATTCATCGAGTCCTTGATCCCCTTGCTTGGGAGGGTGTTAATTGCCATCTACTTATGGGATGGCTCTGATGAGATAAGAGTGAAGGCACATGGAAGTGAGTGAGTGAATAACAAAGCAAGCTGGGGGTAGAACAGTCTTCCCCAGGTGAAGAACTGAATTGTTGTTGGCCACCAGCATTCGTTTTGACTTGTATTCCTGAAAAGGCCTCAGTTCAGGGAGCACCCCATGATGACCCCATGCTCATTTAGGGGCCTTCAAGGCTGCTCAATTTCCTTCAGAGGTTCTCAGCCGTGTGAGGGATCTGAAATTCCCTCCCTCTCCTATCTGTGTGGCCCAGGTGAGGAAGTCAGGAACGTAATTTCATGCACCATAAATACTGATAATTCCAGGTACTTATGATTCGAGCATGTACGTTAATGTGGTGCAAGCTCTCTCTCCCCTGGCTGGAGTCAGTGTAATCGCGCTTAGGACCTGTTTGTCTTGGCAGAGCTGCCTTATGAATGAGGTGACTTAGGAAAAGACATTCCTTCACTCATGGCAAACAGCTAAAAATATCTGAACTTCCACAAGCTGGGGGAAGAGAGCAAGAGTCAGGGGAAAGCTCAGAGCAGGGACCTCCGGAGAGCAATTTTGAGCTCCTTTACGGAGCTGCGCAGGGGCTGCAGATCCCCGTCACCCTGCACACACCACCTTTATTGGACCAGGCTTCCCCACAGAACACGGCTTAGGGCTCAAAATGCTTTGCTTGCATTTAGCCACTCGGAGCATGCAAGTTAGAGCAGATGACCTCTGTTCTTGCCAAAAACCCTGTTTTGCTTCTCAGCAACTTACATGTTGAGTTTACAAGTGATGCAAGAGCCCCTGCTCTGCAAACAGCTGTGAGAACATCTTGGACGACGACTGCTGCTTTGCGACAGAGTACAGAGCATTCTCATTAACCAAAGATGGGTTGAAAATTAATGTGCTGCCCTTTCAAATGAAAATTAAGCAGCCTTACTCTTTGATGAAGGGAAGAGATGCTTGTAAATGCTTAAAGCTAGNCTTCCCCAGCATATAATCCCTTCAGATCTGAGATCACATAGGCAGTTGTGGGGCAGAGCAAGGAAGCAGCTTTGCTGTCTCTAGTTTGCTCTGACACTGATTTGCCTTGGTGGCCTTGGGCAAATCAATTAACTCTCAATGTTTAGCTTCCACACTTGAGAAAAATAAAAGCTATGCTGGTTTTACGACATAGTTGGTGGGTTTGGGACTTAATTAGTTGGTGTTTGAGGCACAACCATTTTATATAGCAGTTATTCATCGAGTCCTTGATCCCCTTGCTTGGGAGGGTGTTAATTGCCATCTACTTATGGGATGGCTCTGATGAGATAAGAGTGAAGGCACATGGAAATGAGTGAGTGAGTGAGTGAGTGAGTGAGTGAATAACAAAGCAAGCTGGGGGTAGAACAGGCTTCCCCAGGTGAAGAACTGAATTGTTGTTGGCCACCGGCATTCGTTTTGACTTGTATTCCTGAAAAGGCCTCAGTTCAGGGAGCACCCCATGATGACCCCATGCTCATTTAGGGGCCTTCAAGGCTGCTCAATTTCCTTCAGAGGTTCTCAGCCGTGTGAGGGATCTGAAATTCCCTCCCTCTCCTATCTGTGTGGCCCAGGTGAGGAAGTCAGGAACGTAATTTCATGCACCATAAATACTGATAATTCCAGGTACTTATGATTCGAGCATGTACGTTAATGTGGTGCAAGCTCTCTCTCCCCTGGCTGGAGTCGGTGTAATCGCGCTTAGGACCTGTTTGTCTTGGCAGAGCTGCCTTATGAATGAGGTGACTTAGGAAAAGACATTCCTTCACTCATGGCAAACAGCTAAAAATATCTGAACTTCCACAAGCTGGGGGAAGAGAGCAAGAGTCAGGGGAAAGCTCAGAGCAGGGACCTCCGGAGAGCAATTTTGAGCTCCTTTACGGAGCTGCGCAGGGGCTGCAGATCCCCGTCACCCTGCACACACCACCTTTATTGGACCAGGCTTCCCCACAGAACACGGCTTAGGGCTCGAAATGCTTTGCTTGCATTTAACCACTCGGAGCATGCAAGTTAGAGCAGATGACCTCTGTTCTTGCCAAAAACCCTGTTTTGCTTCTCAGCAACTTACATGTTGAGTTTACAAGTGATGCAAGAGCCCCTGCTCTGCAAACAGCTGTGAGAACATCTTGGACGACGACTGCTGCTTTGCGACAGAGTACAGAGCATTCTCATTAACCAAAGATGGGTTGAAAATTAATGTGCTGCCCTTTCAAATGAAAATTAAGCAGCCTTACTCTTTGATGAAGGGAAGAGATGCTTGTAAATGCTTAAAGCTAGGGCTGTTAGACTATTTGGACGCACAGGGATGGTCTAGTCTGAACTGACTAAGGGCTGATAGTTGTTTTTTTTGCACGTGTGTCAGCGTTTAAGAGACATTTTTCCAAACGAAACAAAAAAAAGCGTCATTTCACAACCCGAAGAAAGCTAATGAAGTGAGGCGGTTACGCTTGCCCATGGAGATCTGGCCCCAAGC
Source organism: Piaya cayana (assembly GCA_013389865.1). Classification (NCBI taxonomy): domain Eukaryota; kingdom Metazoa; phylum Chordata; class Aves; order Cuculiformes; family Coccyzidae; genus Piaya; species Piaya cayana. The sequence continues at coordinate 7,845 of WAAB01019065.1, forward strand.
CACCACAGATGAAGAAAAGGGCTTGCTCAGGTAGCGTTTATTATGCAGTGAGAGTTCCTGTTGCCGCTTTACCCCGGACAGCTGGAACCACAGCTCTGCGTGTTTTTTATGTGTGCGTGCATGCGTTTACTTAGAGGCACTTCATAAATCACGTTTGCAAAGTGCATTTCTAATTTTTTTTTTTTTAGTTTTGGAATTTGGCAGTAATCAAATCATCTCAGAGAAAAATCAAACCCGAGGTTGTTCAGTCACCAGCTCTAGGGGCAGAGGGGCTCCAGAGATCGACGTATTACTAAGTGCGCAGCGACTGGAATGGGTGTATCGGCTACTTGTTTGGCAAGGGCGAAGTTGCTTGATTATTAAGGATGATTCTTTATTATTTATGGCACCCATCTGAGGCTTCTGTATCTCTGCAGATGTGCCCTAAAGCAGGGAAGCGAAGCGCAGGCAGCACAGCCAGGCTGCTTAAGTTTTATTGGAAAGCGTTGCTTTCCTTGCGAGAACAGCTTTTTATGGCCAGCCAGCTCCGTCTGTCCTTGTTTTGTTTCCAGGAATGCGAGGGGCTGGGGAGAACAAGAAGCAAGGAAATGCAACTTTGATTGAAACTCTGGGGGATCGTGAAACAGAGGAGAAAGGAAAGCAAGAAACCCATAAAACCGCTGTGGTGGGGGCTGGAGAAGTATGACACAGCCCTGAGTGTGACTGGGCAGTAGGAGCTGTAGCTCCTCTTTTCTCGGGATGCTTTTTGACTCTTGCTGTGAACAGTCCTAGAGTTTGCAACTTTCACTGCAGAGGTTGGATTGAGATTTGATTATTTTTGAAGCCCAAAGGAATATGGTTGTGTTCTTACTTGTTTCCTCTTGCAGTGCCAATAGTGGAAAAGGCTTACCTGGCCGTGAGAGTGACTTATAGATCCCAGTTGCTGTCACTCAGAAGCTTTGTGTTGACCTATGGAAACCCATAGGGTGCCGGGAGATGCTTTTATGGAGAACTGAGGCTAGGAGGGATGTAAAGCATGACTTGCATGAGCACTTCATAAAATCATAGAATCATAGAATAATCAGGTTGGAAGAGACCCACTGGATCATTGAGTCCAACCATTCCTATCAAACACTAAACCATGTCCCTCAGCAACTAAGCCACCCGTGCCTTAAACCCCTCCAGGGAAGGTGAATCAACCACCTCCCTGGGCAGCCTCTGCCAGTGCCCAGTGACCCTTTCTGTGAAAATTTTTTTCCTAATGTCCAGCCTGAACCTCCCCTGGTGGANAGTTGTGGGCTTCTTTCCCTGGACAGCTGGTCTGGTCTGGCTTTTGTCACCATCCTCTCTTAGACAAAAGTGTCAGTATGGACCATCAGGGCTTCTGTGAGGCGAGCAGCCCTTCCTTCCTCTCAGATGGATGTACTCAAACCCATCCATATGGTGATAAAGCTTCAGGTCACAACAAGACTCTTCCCTGTGGCTTTTGGACTCGGGGCTGTGCAGCTGCTGAGCTTCCTCAGGAGGTGAAGGCAACTTCTTCAGTGAGACTCTCTTCTTCCTTCAGCACATGGATACCCATGGGAATTACCCCTCCTGAGACTGAGACGGGGCTTGAATATGCATGTTTTCTCCTAAGCTCTGCTGACAAGGTTGCAGAAGGTGGCTGTTGCATGCACTTTTTTGATGAAGAGTGGCTGTGACTGCTGGGCTTTGTGCCAAAGCCGCTGCTGTCAGTGTGGCAAGAGGCTGCTGCAGGAGATGGGTCCTTCAGGGGTGCTTAGCCAAGCTGATGGCATCCCTGGGCATGCGCAATGGGTGCCAACCTTAGATGTCAAAGTTAGTCTCGGTGTAAAGAAAGTTAGTGGGGTGCCTGGGCAGGAGATCAGTGTATTTTCGTGTGTGTGACTACTTTTATCATTGAATCATAGAATCACCAGGTTGGAAGAGACCCACCGGATCATCGAGTCCAACCATTCCCACCAATCTCTAAACCATGCCCCTCAGTACCTCATCCATCCATCTCTTAAACCCCTCCAGGGAAGGTGAGTCAACCACCTCCCTGGGCAGCTTCTGCCAGTGCCTAATGACCCTTTCTGTGAATGAAATTTTGTTGGTGTTAAGCTCTTGCCTTCTCCCTGAAGTGAAGTTTGTGTGCCTCGTTGTTGTGTCATGAACACCCAGGGTGAGAAGCAAAATGAGTGTAAAGAAGAAGCAGGCAGAGCCCAAGCTGCTGCTCCAAGGTTTTCCTCCTCCTGTACAGCTGGGACAAACCTTACTGCTTTTTCTTTGTTGCAGCTGATGTGGTAAAACCAGCAAAATCCTTTATGCCAGTTGTTGCAGCGCTGGTGCTCTCCTTGGCCTGTTGTAGTGACTGCAGAGAAAGCTACTTTGTCTGCATGTTCTCCTTTTCTTTTTGCTTTTCCAGGATGATGCATGTGTTTGGTTCAGGTATCAAGCAACCTCCACTGCTGGAACACCACCAACTGCCAGAATCAGGTCACTACTGGTCACTTGCTGAACGCTTAGTTTAGTGTTTGATAGCAATGGTTGGACTCGATGATCCGATGGGTCTTTTCAAACCTGGTGATTCTATGATTTCAGGCTTTGGCACTCTGCAATACTAGACGATGATTGACAAATGTTGTGTTGTAGAAGATCCCATCCAAATCCTGCTCTGCTTTATGAAACACGTGGCTTGGGCTTTGGGTAGGGGTGGGACAAGGTGGGATACTTCCCTCAGCAAATGCATAGATGCCCCTCTCTGAAATGAAAAGCAAGAAGAAAGCAATGGAAATGCAGGTTGAGCACCTCTGAAGACAGAGTGAAGATGTGGAGGTGGGTGATGGGGCCATTTAACCCTGGTAAGAAGAAACGATAATTCTTCGTGCCAAGACAGAAGTGCAAAAGGTAAATAGAAATACTTTCTTCCTTCAGGGATAATACCTGTCAGTCTGCTGGCTGGTGGCCTTTATACTGCTTGAAAATAGTAATCAGACACTTCGCTGTCTCGCAAGCAAGAGATGCTAACGAGAAGTTTTCTGTTTCAAGTCACAGTCCTAGATAATTTATGGGAGGGATGGGACAAGACTTGTAGTAATGTAGAAGTAACTCTGGTGCTTTTCCTTCCTCATGATCAGGGGCTGGGAGGTCTGATCCTGCTGAGGTGTGTTTTTGGGCATGGGAAAGCATTTTCTACAATCTGCTGCACACGTGCACCCCCGAGATCCCT
>WAAB01019066.1:3144-50107 GCA_013389865.1 Piaya cayana
CAGCTTTCTAGACTGACTTCTCCCAGTCTGTAGCTCTGCATAGGGTTGTTGTGCCCCAAGTGCAGGACCCGGCATTTGGCCTTGTTAAACCTTATGCCATTGGACTCAGCCCAGCGGTCCAGCCTGTTCAGATCTCTTTGCAGAGCCTCCCTGTCCTCCAGCAGATTGACACTTCTACCCAGCTTAGTGTCATCTGCAAACTTGCTAAGGGTGCATTCAGTGCCTTCATCCAGATCATTGATGAAGACATTGAACAGGGCTGGACCTAGCACTGAGCCCTGGGGAGTATGTACTTCATATTGATCTCAATTGTTAAGTAAGAAGCTCACGATGTTGAATGTTTTGAAGCGTCTCTAACAGTCAGGGAACTAGTCTCACTGGGAGCCATGTTCTTTTACGGTGCCCAACAGGTATAGTGAAAATCTTTCTGGAAATTGTTCAGGTGAACCTGAGTGGTGAGCCTAATCTAAGTTTTAGCTGATGGAGTGGATGAACATGAGAGTACACATATTTAAAGATCTTCATTTCTGTTCTTTCCCTGCCTTGATAATTGTGTTAACCAGCTGCCCTAGAAGATCTGTATGAATGGACAGAAGGTGCAAATGTAAGGGTACAGCCTGGCCCTCAGAGGCAGTGCTTCTGGGTGTTACATTGGGTTGTAGACATGTAGTCTCAGTTGGTCTAATGATGTTCCAAACAAGGAGCCCTCTAGGGTGACCAAGAAATATGTGGAAGTTCACTGTCAACTTTAATGAGACACAGAAAAAGCAAAATACAGCAAAAAGTGATGAATGCAGTGGGTTACTGTTTTAACTTTTACTACCTGGGTGTTTGAAGCTGCTCTCTAATTCCAGTCTAACCCTCTTATTTAGGTTAGTGAAGGAAATGGCAGTCTCTCATCATTTGGTTTTCCAGTTTCTGCATCCAGTGCGCCTGAGGTCTTTGAAAGTGGTCTAAAGAAGAATACCAGTAAGGTTTCTTCAGTGCTTTCAGTATTGCATACATGTGAACTGGTAGCTGACATATTTTGATTTCTGTAAAATATTCTCAGTGTGTACTGTAGGCCTGAAAGTGATTCCTTAGCCATTAAAACACTACAGGGGTGGTTAATGTGCAGTACATCATGAAAGTCTTTTGTAGGTCAATAGATTTTTATAAAATAAACTAGCAGCTTGTTACGCCGACAGCTTAGCTATTGAGAATGTAAGTTGAGGCATAATTTTATATTTAGTCTAAGTACATCTTCAGTCAACTTGTCTTGTTTGTAGAAACCCACATACTGTGTAGTTAAATTTGAATATATGTGGAATAGGTATCTCATGCTCAAATGTAGAACAACTTAAATTCTGATCAAAGTATTGCTACCAAATAATTGTTCTGTTCTTTTTGAGATGCTTCGTGATCTTACTCCAAAACATAATTAAATGGAGAGAATGTATGACTTTTTACCCAGTTTAGAAGTATTTTCAACCCTATNAGTAACAAAAACAAAGGGGATATTTGCATTAGTAATTGCACAACAAAACTTCAATGTTTTGCTAAGAGGTTTTGGATATTTTAAATATGTTGGAAAAATTATAAAGTCACTAAATCAACAAGAGAGTGGTGTGGGCAGCAGTATTAAAAAACAGAAATAAGGTTGTTGAAGAAAGGAAGTATTAAAATATGGAATTTTGGAGAAAAAAAAAAGAAAAGTACATGATCTAGAGGTAGGTTATTAAGGGACTTAGATAGTTATTTGTATTATTTCCCAGTGCTCAAGTAGAAGCTGTGAGGGTGACTTAGGTGGGGTTTTTTATGTATGTTAATCAGTGAAATAATTTAGCATGAAAGCTATCATGTTATCTGTCACTTAAGTGAAATCTGAATTGAAAATGCAAGCAATGGTCAGGCCATTATTAGACGAAGGTACAAAAGACTAGTGTTTATTTTAGTGCGACTCAGAAACTATATTAGGAATGTCTGTAAAACAGTATTAACAAATTGATAGCTGGGTCTAAGTCAATTAACTAAAAACCCCCACACTCCTTGTCTCTTTAGCTGTTCTAGAAGTTACACTGTGATAGGCTAAGATGAAAGAAAACAAATGGTACCATTACTGGATGCTGTTTTCATGGAATTGTTCTTTAGAGTGAGAAATGCCTACCTTGGGAGTATGTAAAGTCACTTTAAATAGTATCTGTATTTGTAACAGAAGTAGTGTACAGCTATTTTGTTACTGCTGTTGTGTCTCAATAAAAAATATAAGTGAATAATTTCCAAGCTGTCATGGTAAAGAAATAAAGTCACAGGTATGTCTGGTTGTCTTACAAGGGTGTTCTTGCATTGTTCATTCTATTGTGAAAGATTAACTCAAAAAGATTCAAAATAATATTAAAAAAATGGTGTTACTATTTATGTGACCCTTAAAGTATATGCTAAAAATTGCATTGTTTGGATTTTTACATTTTATCTTCACTTGCAAGCTCTTAGAAAATCCATGAGACCAGATACCAAAATTATATAGGAATTACTATGAACCTGCCTTGTTTCTTTGTCATAGAGAGCATTAATCATTGTTGAGTCTGTTTAAAAAGCATTCCTTCAGCATGAGACTGACATGAAGGATCAAAACAGTGAACCATGGAGCCTGGGTCTGCTGTTGGCTGTGGCCATTGCTACTGCTTCAGGGCATAGGATTCCCCCTGGCCCCCAGGCCCCAGAGCAGGAAAAGCTGTTTCATGATCATTACATTGTGGCTGCCGTGCACTGCACCATGAATTGTACTAAACTTTTCAAGCCTAGGGTGTTCAATTTTCTTTATCATTTGGTATTCAATCCAACTTTCATATCACAGGGGTTAGTCCTGTAAGGTGATGGGTACTGTGGCCCCAGTTCTACTATCTCTTCTGCTTTTGGTTATGTTTTTATGTTTGTGACTGTATTAATGATGGGACTTGACAGGTTTGGAGCTCAAGGTTTTGGCATCTTAGAGGCTCCAGCCGGTTGTCTGTTTATATACCCAGTCCTTTAATTCAACCCTATTAAATTAATGACAACCACTTTCAAAATCTGCTTAAAAAAAAATCTGTATGTCTGTAATAAACCAGCAGGAAGTTAGAATCATAATAGTGGTCTACATAATTCTAATGGATTTTTTTTTTTGTAAACTCTAGCCTAACTTCTTTTTCTTCATATTCCTTTGACAGCAGCTTCTGAAATACAGGGACTAAGAACAGTTGAAATAAAAAAGGTAAGCTACAGCATGAAATGGTATATATCAAGAGCAGGTTTTGTAGATGTAAATAGGTATGTTTAGAGAAAAGAAGAAGTCTGGCCCTGCTGATCATTTTGAGAGAGGAATTGATCTGGCAATAGCTAATTAATTTACCTGTCTTTTTAAGCCAGGCATGCGTGATCTCCACTGGCTATATTTCTTATGTAAAATCAGTGTGATTTAAACTATCACATTTTGTGACATGTTTTGAGAGCAAAATGAGGAGGTATTAATGAGAGATGGTGAGTCCTAGTTTTACAGACTGACTTAACTCAAGATCCCGTTCTAATGAAATCAAGGGAACTGTACTTAAATGGCATACCAACTGTTCAGTATTTCTTGTTTTTCTTCACACGTATTTCTAATGCATTGGCTTTTACACGACAATTGCTAGGCTTCAACTGAAATTCGGTCAACTAGTCCTTATTTACAGGAGCATGAGATATGGGTCACAGACTCCTTCCGATTGTCTGAAACATTTATAGTTATTTGACTTTGCCTAGCATCTGGTTTACTTGATTTAATGCGTTGTACAAGCCATTCTCTTCTTAAAATGGAATCTGCAAATATCAGTTGACAATAGCAGTTTTTCAGGTAGTAGGGTGGTGGTTGGTGAACAACTAATTTTGTTTTTCAACAATAGGACACTAGGGGGAGCATGAAGATTAATTCCAGTCTTGAGGAAGTTCATAATAGGAAATTAATATAGACAATATTAAGCTCCAACAATCTCACCTGTCTAGTTTTCCTTGCCTAGACATTACAGTGACATTAAAGGTCTGCTGCTGAATTTTCTAACTATTTAGTTTGGTTAAGATAAAACGTGCAGCTAAGTCAGCGAATTGTTACCTACCACTAATAGGAAGAAATGTATATTGCACTTTCTAAACTTTCTCAAAATGATGCAAAGTGAATTAGCTTAAAAACTGACTTGAGACATAAGAATTCCAATTTTCAAAGTTAAGAGCTTTAGTAATTTTGTGAGCTAAGCCTGCAATTCTCTGTGTTTTAGTTCCAGAAAAATCTAATTTTTTTTCATGATAACAGGGCCCTGCAGATTCACTTGGAGTAAGCATTGCTGGAGGTGTAGGAAGTCCTCTTGGAGATGTTCCTATATTTATTGCCATGATGCACCCAAATGGAGTTGCAGCTCAGACTCAGAAACTCAGAGTAAGTTAATTGTTAAAAAGATTGTAAAGATTGCATGGGTAATGCACGATGATTAGTCTAGGCAGCAAGAAATTAGCAGTGTAATGATACAGTGGTAAGTACTTCTGTCTGTGACAAGAATTTTTTCTGTTTGGATTGATGAAGCAGTAACTCAGTTTGGTAGCCTGATAAAAGTTAATTGCTGAAGGATTTTTTGGGAAGGAAGTCTTAAAGCAGTCTTGGATGATAGAGGTAGTCAGCCTCTAAGAGCAGACAGTGTGATTCAGAATGATGGATTCTGTAGGTGAGCTCCATTGATGAGCGTAGTTGTTATTCCTGCAACTGTATGTATCCACTCTCTTTTGTCTCTTGTATTTTCTGTGCTTATCCAACTTAGGATAGGGACAGTGGTTGTTTAAGTTTTGCATTAAAGTGAGAGGTCTTATCTCACTTAGCACTTACAGGCTTGCTGTATTCAGTCTGTACCAGAGGTGGTTGAAGTTGACTCATGGTCCTTGGAAAATGGACAGTGTTATTTCAGAATTAATTCAGATGTATAATCCTCAATTATAATTTTCAACTTCAGTGTATTTATCTTCAGGTGATGTGCAAAATGCACCTCCTTTTCACGTACTCTATATCTCTAGAGTATTAAGATCAAGTCTGTAAAGCGTCATTACTGTTTTATACTGAATACACTAAGCCAGTGTAATTTGCTAATTGTAATGTTGGATTTTCTACCTTATGTACTTAAAGGAAGATTTGCCTTCAAGAGAAAATGTGCCATGAACAGTTGATAATTTCTTTCTTCGCACCCTGTACAGCTGATAGTCTAGCTAAATGCAAATACACGGATGTGCTGTTGTTGAAAGAAATTAACAAATACATTTTTGAACTAAACTTAGTTAGATTTTCTACTTTTTATTCTGCAGGTTGGAGACAGAATCGTTAGCATCTCTGGAACATCTACTGAGGGCATGACTCACTCCCAAGTTGTTAGTCTCTTAAAGAATGCTACAGGCACTGTTGAGTTGGAGGTAAAAAATGTTCAGTGACATTTGGAATATTTTCTGAATGCTGTTTGCTAGCTGCTACAGTGAATTATTTTAAAATCAGTATTCCTGTTTTACTGGTTTATGAACTCTGTTCCTAGGTTGTGGCAGGAGGAGAAGTAAGTGTCATTACTGGTCAGCAGCAGGATCCACCTACATCCAGTCTTTCATTTGCAGGACTAACTTCGACCAGCATTTTTCAGGATGATTTAGGGTCAGTAACTATACATAACCTTTGTAGCCTGTTGTTTTAGGTGGAACTCAACCTAAAAAACTTTAAAATTCTAGCAAATAATAGTGGATATAGTGCTTGATTTAATCATGACTTACACATCTGGTATGCAAGGGACCTATAGGCCGTAAATCCTCATCTGCATTTTTTCATGATGTGATTTGCTGTACTGCCTTATTTTACTCCTCTGTAGAATTGTGATTTCGTCTCTGTAAGTACAACCTCCTTTGTTTCACTAAGCCTTGATTGACCAATGTGCTCAAAATGTTTTTTCTCACACTTAAATAGCAAGGCCCCTTCCTCAGTGCTACCTGTGTTTCTGGAATGTGCTACCTAGCACAGGGCTACCAGGAGCATCAGACTTTTCTGCTATACAAATTATACAGCTTCTGGTATGCTGCAAGGTACAGCTATGTGAACAAGTTTTGCCTTAAATTCTCTCATAAATCTGAAATACTTTTCTTCTACAAAAAAGAAAAGAGAGAATGGAGTTCCTTAGCCACACAGATCTAATTAGAAAGCTGGAACTCCAGAATTTCTTGTAGTGGAAGTATATGTGGGTAAATGTACCTGTTAGTGGCCTGTCTAAATACATATGTACAAACACAGTCATATATTAAAGGAGGAGAGAAGCGATTAAACCTTACAACATGAACTACTGGGGCTGATTTTAGACATTCTTAGGAGGTGCAATGGGTTAAGAGATTTTTAAAGTAGGTGTTACAGAGATTTGAGATACTGAAACTGCATCTCTGCTTTATTAGTAAGCACTGTTAGTGGGCCATTGCAGGCTAACTGTACCTTGAGCCAGGTGGGAAAAATGTTTAAAATAGCTACCTTTAAGTAGTAATATGGGCATTAGCCACTTAAAATGCTTTATGTGAACTAAAGTAGCCAGTACATAATGATAAAAGCATTTGTAATTGTAGGGGGAAAGGAAATGTATTGCTTAACTTGAAAGGAAAGATGTTTTCTGTTAAACATTCTAGATGTTAAATTGTATATTCAGACAATGTCACAATACTTCTTTTCCTTTTCTTAGACCTCCACAGTACAAAACCATTACTCTGGATAGAGGACCAGATGGCCTAGGCTTTAGTATTGTGGGTGGTTATGGCAGTCCCCATGGGGACTTACCCATTTATGTAAAGACAGTGTTTGCAAAGGTAAGTGTAAATTTTTTCAGTCAGTCTATTTATTATTTAGTTCACAGCAGGTACTGTCTTAAATCAGGGCCTGAGTTTGAAGCCAGAGGATTGCTACAGTTTCTCAGAGCTTTTCTTCCTTAGTGCAAGTGCTGGTCAAAATGTGCTTGCAGCATCTGGAAGCTATAATCTCAGGAAGATTCAGAATTTTCAAATGTATATAACTCTGCTTCAGCTCTCAAAACTGAAATAGTGCATTTACTTAGAAAAACAACCCCAGTGCCTTATAATTAGAGTGTCTTTTCTTCAGGTAGTAGAAGGGACTATTACATTTATTTTGGCTGATGTCTAAAATGTAGCCTAGCATAAAATAATTGAACTCAGTCTAGACCTTTGGAGTTCAAGTAATGACCTGAATTTGATAGTTTGGGCTACCCTAGAAACAGCCTTGAATCAGAAGAAAACTGGTATCAAGGATCCCAAACTGTCATGTTAAATCAAAGTACAGAGCTGGGTTTTGGTTACTGAATTTCTTATACCAGTTGCTGAAAACTTCTTCAGGTCTTGAAAATCTTAATTCTGTGATAGAGTTTAAATGTTGTACTAAGTGGACAAGCAGGGTTAAGGGAATATAAAAATGTAGATGAGATTTCTGGATGTTGTGAAACTTACATGGAGCAGGGCATACTGCAGCACTAGCTGTTATGTTACTCCATTGATTGTAGTTGAGTCTTTGAAAATCAAATTAATTTTAAGGGGGTTTGTGCACAACCCATCTTACTCAGACCATAAGGGCAGTGTTGCAGGGAGAAAAAGAAATGCATGAGTCTGCAGTTATATGTTATATCTTTTCAGGGTGCAGCAGCAGAAGATGGACAGCTGAAGAGGGGGGATCAAATCATTGCTGTGAATGGGCACAGTTTAGAAGGGGTGACCCATGAGGAAGCAGTTGCTATTCTGAAAAGGACAAAAGGAACAGTCACTTTGACAGTTCTGTCATGAGCTAGCTGTCCAAAGGGATAGGGTCAGTAAGACTATATTATTTACATTTCAGATAGCAGAGAGAATAATGGAAGTGTTTATATAGCCTTCCTGCTGTTCCAACTTCAAAGGACCGTGTCACAACACTGAAGAAAAATAACATTTAACCATACTTTTGTATGCAGTAGTATTTCTCTTACTATCAAACTACTGGGATGGAGTTATGTCAGCTATGCAAAAACATGGATATTACTACTATAATGAATGCTTGTAAGCCATCATCTCCTCCTCCTCTCCCCCTCCCCCCTAGTAACAAAAACAAAGGGGATATTTGCATTAGTAATTGCACAACAAAACTTCAATGTTTTGCTAAGAGGTTTTGGATATTTTAAATATGTTGGAAAAATTATAAAGTCACTAAATCAACAAGAGAGTGGTGTGGGCAGCAGTATTAAAAAACAGAAATAAGGTTGTTGAAGAAAGGAAGTATTAAAATATGGAATTTTGGAGAAAAAAAAAAGAAAAGTACATGATCTAGAGGTAGGTTATTAAGGGACTTAGATAGTTATTTGTATTATTTCCCAGTGCTCAAGTAGAAGCTGTGAGGGTGACTTAGGTGGGGTTTTTTATGTATGTTAATCAGTGAAATAATTTAGCATGAAAGCTATCATGTTATCTGTCACTTAAGTGAAATCTGAATTGAAAATGCAAGCAATGGTCAGGCCATTATTAGACGAAGGTACAAAAGACTAGTGTTTATTTTAGTGCGACTCAGAAACTATATTAGGAATGTCTGTAAAACAGTATTAACAAATTGATAGCTGGGTCTAAGTCAATTAACTAAAAACCCCCACACTCCTTGTCTCTTTAGCTGTTCTAGAAGTTACACTGTGATAGGCTAAGATGAAAGAAAACAAATGGTACCATTACTGGATGCTGTTTTCATGGAATTGTTCTTTAGAGTGAGAAATGCCTACCTTGGGAGTATGTAAAGTCACTTTAAATAGTATCTGTATTTGTAACAGAAGTAGTGTACAGCTATTTTGTTACTGCTGTTGTGTCTCAATAAAAAATATAAGTGAATAATTTCCAAGCTGTCATGGTAAAGAAATAAAGTCACAGGTATGTCTGGTTGTCTTACAAGGGTGTTCTTGCATTGTTCATTCTATTGTGAAAGATTAACTCAAAAAGATTCAAAATAATATTAAAAAAATGGTGTTACTATTTATGTGACCCTTAAAGTATATGCTAAAAATTGCATTGTTTGGATTTTTACATTTTATCTTCACTTGCAAGCTCTTAGAAAATCCATGAGACCAGATACCAAAATTATATAGGAATTACTATGAACCTGCCTTGTTTCTTTGTCATAGAGAGCATTAATCATTGTTGAGTCTGTTTAAAAAGCATTCCTTCAGCATGAGACTGACATGAAGGATCAAAACAGTGAACCATGGAGCCTGGGTCTGCTGTTGGCTGTGGCCATTGCTACTGCTTCAGGGCATAGGATTCCCCCTGGCCCCCAGGCCCCAGAGCAGGAAAAGCTGTTTCATGATCATTACATTGTGGCTGCCGTGCACTGCACCATGAATTGTACTAAACTTTTCAAGCCTAGGGTGTTCAATTTTCTTTATCATTTGGTATTCAATCCAACTTTCATATCACAGGGGTTAGTCCTGTAAGGTGATGGGTACTGTGGCCCCAGTTCTACTATCTCTTCTGCTTTTGGTTATGTTTTTATGTTTGTGACTGTATTAATGATGGGACTTGACAGGTTTGGAGCTCAAGGTTTTGGCATCTTAGAGGCTCCAGCCGGTTGTCTGTTTATATACCCAGTCCTTTAATTCTGCTTACCTGTCACCAGTTCAATGCTAGTAATCTTGGTTTTAATGCAAGAGACTGTCACAAGGACACAGGGATGCACATACTTCATTCCTTGGCAGTGCGCAGCTATTGGCACAGCTGCTTTCCTATTCCTTCCTCTGATAGATTTTGTTTCGGAATTAACTGTTTTGAAGCAGTAGTATTGGAAATTCTCGTTTAGGAGAGTGGATGGTGTTTTTTATAGTAGCCATTGAAGGTCCTCTTCCCTTCACCCAGTCCACACTCTCCTTGAAAGAACAAATGAAACTCTTATGTTCAGTAGGCCTAGACATGGACTAGCCTGGGAAGAAAAAAAGCCCCAAAACACAATTTAAAAAGGAAAAGTTGTTGTCTTTGTGATAAGTGTCAAAGAGATGTTTTGTTTTCCTAATGAGAAACTTGCAGGTAATGTGTTGCAAAGAAAATGTTATCTGAAATTGAGAGTGACATTGGAAGTAGGCTGGTAGGGGTTTCCCACAAACAGCTTTTCCTTGCTTTTTAAAAACAAAGTCTTTGAAACATCTAAAATATTCATGTGCATGGAGGACTTCTGTCTTAGGCACCACTTGCAGCTATTAAAACTGTGAACACTGTTATCCTTAGCACATTCAATACTTGCAGTGTATATGCAAGCTGTTTTTATTTCTTCTTGAATTGGAGATTGGACATCTTCCTCAGCAGCTGTATAGTTCTTGATTTTAATGCATTTTAGTTCTTAGCCTCTGTTGTACTGATATTCAGGAAAGTTGCAACAGTCTCAGATCAGACTGACCCATTTCAAGCACTTGAGAATGGTATACTTCCTAATGGAAGATGATGCCTGAGTAGATTGAAGTTCCTAACTTCTTGCCATATATTTTCATTCCAGAGTATCATTGAACTTTCTGCTTGTGTGAAATGAGCAGGAAAAAAAAATCTGTTGGTTCTTTTATTGTAGTAGAAAAAAAGAGGAGAGTAATTTCTGATAAAATGCTAATCATGAAAGCTGCATACATCTCTGTTGAAGATAATAAAATCCAAACTTGATTACTAGTTTTTAACTCAAGGTTTTGTTTTAAAGTTCAGCAGCAAATTTTTTTCAGAAGATGAACTAAGCAAGCTTTCACTCAGTCTTATTCATCAAACTACTTCCAGATCAGCCCATTTGTTTGATCTTCAGATAAGTATTTTAAATATATAACTTTTTTTTTTAATGCATAAAGAGAGTGAATCATGTACAATTAGTTTTACCTTTGTTCTTAGCTGAGAGTGCTCAGTTGGATATTTTAAGTACTTTCAGATATTCCCCTTACTCATGGAAAAGTGAAAATGTTTAATCCAAGATAGGAGGCTTTGAATTTCTCAGAACTTGTTAGTGTATTCTGGTATTTCAGCCCTTGGCTGTTTACTAGTTAACATTATACTTTGTTAATTGTAGCTCAATTTAGTTAAGTATACGTACTGACTGAGCAAGGTAGGCATTACAGCTGAAAGGGAGTCAATGTTCTTTCTCAGTATTTCTATGGAATGTGGGATGTGTTTTTGAGACTCCCAGCACTGGTCAACAACAATGTCATAGTTTGATGTGTTTTCATAGCATTTAATTGTGTTCCTCACTCGTCATAGCTATGGAAAGTTGCACAAACCAGGACTGAGAAGTCTAAGACAGCAGGGTACATTCTCAGGAGGCTTTATCAGGTTACCACTACTGCATACCAGATGAAATAAAGGGCCCTAGTTTCTTGTTAGGTACCTCCACAAGCACTTACACTGGCACACATTAAAGCTCTTTTGCAGGCTGTAAATTTAAAATACCTTCTCATCACAGGAATGCCATAGCCACCGTGTCCAGCACTTCAGAGTTTCACATTATTGGCAACTTTGCAAAACCAGTGGGAGCAGCATCTTGAGTAGTTAACAGAAAAATGAGTTGTTCTCTATTTAGGGATATCTTTAAATAAAATTGTCAAAGGCATGCACATTTTGTTTTGACTTGAAAAAATTTATTCATTACTCTGTTAAGTGTGAATGTAAAAGATTTTTGTATGCAAAAAGCATTAACCTTTGTTACTCTCAACAAGACCAGAAGACAATTAGAAGTGCTAGGGTTCATACTTTTGTCATACTTTTTTAGTGTGTCTTCACCAACTCTTTTTCTCAGTTCTTATACTTTTTTCTAAGTGTAAAATGCCTGCAAAGAGTTAATGAGGTGTAATTCTTCTGATATTCTTGGAATGAATAAAAAATTAGTCACTAATGTAATTTTTCTTGGTTTTGGTGAATATGTACAAATACAGGTAGTGAAGGAGAACATGACTCTTAATGTTAGAATGCTTTTGGGGAATTCAGACAATTCCAAACCTACAGTCTGGACTGGAAACTTCAGATTTGGTAGTTCAGTATTTAAATAGGACAAGTAACACAGTTAATATAATAAATTAGTGCTTTTTCATGCTAATGTTAAACACTGGGTTATACTAGCTGCATTTGCATCTTCTTTTTGAATGCACCTAGATGGTTCACTGTTTAAACTCTCATGTCCTCAAAAAGTTCCTTTAAAGGGAATGCATAGCCTCCAGCATTTCCTTGCCAGTCATGCATTAGTGGAAAATAAGGTCCAGAGATATTTTGGAAGAAGAACTATAGATTTCTGTCTGTATGAAAAATTCTGAGTTTCAGGTCCCAGGTTGCCAAAAACTCTGATGCTGTTCCTGATAGACTTGCTCTCTGAGAGATGTGGTTCTTAGAAACCCAGCCCGGGGTGTGGCAGGCTTCAGGGCGCTCCCTAATAGGATTGGTGTGTCTTCTTAGCTCTCCTCTGTCAGCATACTGGTGTGTACCACAAATCTGACAGGCTACACTTGCTGTCCTAGAAGGCAGGTTGGGGTTTTTTTGGTTGGTTATGGATTTGTTTTAACATACAGTCTTGAATGTCTTGGCTTTAATTTAGAGATTATGCAGAAGACCTGCATTTGTTTTACCTTTATCTCCAGTTCTGACTTACCTCTTTTTTACCGTATATGTAAAGAGAAGTAGCCCACCCAAATTTATTGTTAATGTAGAATCAGAAGTTGTTCTAACCAAGTGTGTGTTAATTACTCCATGAAACTGTGGACACAGTTTCCTGGTAAAGCTTTCACAGCCTCTTTCACACTAAATGACACCAGTAATTCCTGCATGTAAAATTGTGTGTCTAGCAAAGCCTTTGCAATAAACGTAAGTCTATCCTGACCAGGATAGAGACAAGGTGGGAACATCCTGGACTGAGCTAGACTTCCCATTATGACTAAGTACTCTCTCTTTTCAATCTGTGTCTTACTTCCCTAGTAACAACTTGGTTTTTGTTAGTGTAAAATGGCAGCTGACCATCAGAATTCTGTGTATGTAATCTCTTGCCCTCTGGAAAAAGGTCTTTTCCTATTGCAGTCACTGGAACTGAAATGAAAAAAATAACTGGACCTTTGTCTGGTCATGAGGAAATGGCCTCAAGTTGTGCCAGGGGAGTTTTAGATTGAATATTAGGAAATATTACTTCACTGAAATGGTTGTCAAGCATTGGAACAGGCTGCCAAGGGAAGTCATCATCCCTGGAAGTGTTTAAAAAATATGCAGATTTGGTACTTAGAGGCATGGCTTAGTAGTGGACTTGGCAGTGTGAGAGTTACAGTTGAACTTGATGGTCTTAAAGATCTTTACTGACCCAAATGATTCTGTGATTCTATGCGTGGGGAGGCTGTCAAAAGCTTTTTGTGTGTATAGGCATAACTGTATATATGCATATACTCCAGATATCTTCACTGCTAACAACTTTTTGTTTAGGCCCATGTCAAAGGTCTCATGTTCATAGGACTGTAATCAATTTTACTCACTTGATAGTTTGAGTTCAATACCTGTATATATTATTGGCACTCTGGGTTGAGTTTGATGCTTATTCTGTTGGCCAAGCTAGCAAACCTCTTTGATCAAGCTGAAAAGTGGCAACCCTGAATTAGACTGGTTTCCTTCTCAATGTCAAGATGATGAACCAAGAAAATGTCTTGGAAAACAAGTAGTAAGGTGACAAAGGTATTTGCTGGCATCTGGCAGCCCGTTTGATTTTCTCTGTAGTGAAATGTGTCTGAAGCTGCCCTGGGCTGAACTTCCATTGTAAGAGTGAATGAGAAAATGAGAGGGGAACTGCTCACCCATATGGACACAAATAGGTGTCTGGAGGTGTCCGTTAGCACTAGTTTCTTTGGTATTTCAAGACAAAAACCAAGTTTTTATGCAGTCAGCTGCTGGTTTCAGCTTGGACATTTAGCCTGGGAGTTTAGACATACTGAAACTTTGTGGGAGCAGCTTTTTGTCTTTATTACACAACCCCATATGTACATCTTAGAGTCAGAGTGGCCATGGAAGAGGGACCTAGATTTGTCTGTAGATTCTGACTTTTGTGTAGCTGCGTTTTTAGACATTAATCATTCTTAGTGCTAACCACTAGATAGCACTAGAGAATCAAGGTAAGTCTCAAACGGGCAAGGTGCAAAGATTTAATGAACTCCAGCATTCTAAAGGTAACAACTGCTGGAATTTATGGTTTGTGTTCAGCTCTGATCAGCAGCCTAATGGAAATTGTTCAATCAGGTTAAAGTTATTTTAACTTCTAGTGTATTATTTAAAATGTCTACATTGATGCATTCCCAAGTGAAAAAAAAGAAAGAAAAACACAGAAGTAGCATGAACTGCTACCTGCTCCAGCCTTTTTAATACTTTTCATCTTTATTGGATGCCAAAAGCATCAACAGAATGTGCATTAAATCCATAATGTTTCATACTGCCCATCACAAAATGAACAGTTTAAAATTGAAGTAAAAATACGCCTGCAAAAATACACATATGGATATACGCTTTCCAAAGTTATGCTTCCAAAAATCTCTGCAATAGAACACATTTGCAGAGACAGTACAAAGTAATCTCTGCTTGTCACATTATGGAAGTTTACTCCATCCCTTGCAAAATTAGTTGTAATTTTTACCTTTTCAAGAAGAATTTAAGGTAATGAAGAAGTCATTACTGACCAAGAACTGATGTTTTTAATCTCTGCTATGAAAAGCAAAAAAAGGACAACTTTTGCTTGCTTATTGATAGCCTTTCAAGAAGCTGCATATGCTTTTTTTCCCCCTGAGGATCTAGGAAACTCAGAAAGGTCATAAGGCTTGGCTTACTGCCTTCTTGTGCCTTTTTAGAGGTTTTGCACTCTGCCTGCAAACCTTGTACTTAATACATGCAAGTACTTTTGATCTGTACATCCATAAACAGTCTTTCTGATGTCCTGGGGAATACACATAGGTATGCATGGTGCTGTGCAAGGTAAGAAACTTGGTAATATCTGAAAACTGCATTCCTGACTTGATTTCAAAATACTGTGTAGGTGATCACAAGTTCTTCTATTAATTATTAACATCACATACTACATCCTACTTTATCTCAAGAGTTTTTGGCAAGTGTCTGAATTTTGAAGTTTGAAACGTTTGAACTCCTGGAGTAATGTCTCCTAAATGCCCATTTTGAAAGACAGATCAATAATTAGCTTGGGGAATCTGGCTTTTGTTGCTTGTTTATAAAGTACCTTGAATAAACTGGTATCAAATATGTAATTGTACTGTGGCTTATTTGCTATACGAATGCTTCATCTTGGGTACAGGGAACTCAAGGACTGCAGTCTTGGCTGTCACTGATTGATAGAAGCTCACGGGAACTCTCAGTGGACTTGGGCTAATGCATGTGTGAACTCTTTCAACCAGTAAGCAGTTATCAAGAGATGCATGAGCTGTCTTTGAGGCTTTCTCACACATATGGTACATCCAGAACATCATTACCTAACAGCTTTCTATGGAAATTCACCTTTTCCCATCAGTATGTGAGAGGCATACGTATAAAAAACATGAGAGTTAACAGCACTGGAGGTTGATCATCTATTTCTCCATAATTTAAATAAAGATTTTGCAGCTCTTCTCTTATTCCCCCATGCCATTCCCTCAGCTACAGCTTTGAGTGCTGAACTTCTCTTGGTATTAAGAGTCAAGTATGTGAAGATAGAGCTAAATAAGATTTGTCAATCACACTTAGAGCCTGCTTCAGGCATTCTTTACTACTGGACAACTGTTTCTAGTTGTCAGGCTGGTGAAGCAGTTTCAGGACTGAGAGGTGCTCTAAACATTATAGTGCAGCTAAAGCAAGATTAGTGACTGACATACTACAAACCCAGTCTCTTTTTTTGCCTTATTTATTTATTGCATGTATAAAACTATACTAAGCATGTCCTGAATACTACCATAATTCATTCTCAAATACAGCAGATTTTACATAATTTGTTCTGTGATTTGCTTTCCTCTCAGTGCCAGTGGCAGGGAAGTTGGTTTTGTAAGTGCCTTGAAAACAAGTTCCAGCAAAACAGATCTTTATCAGATCCCATTGAAAAAGCTGCACATACTGAAGAGTGAAATGGACCAGTTAAATTTTAGTTTGGGTTGCATAAAAGATTGTTCTACAAGTGGCACAAATTTACATTGTTCTCACACCCATTAACTTGCAGCCAGAAAGTAGAAAGACCAGAAGAGATGTAAAATCTCTGTGTCTGTGTATGTATATAAACAACTTTTAGGTAGGTTATGGTAGCATCACAGAAACTATCTGCAGCATCATGCCTGCTTGAGTGTTACGTTTTTTCCTTATGGACAGTGGTGTGGGACTGGTGCCTGGCAGACTAACAGTTACATAATTCAATACTTCTTTTAGGGGAACGGTACTTGTTTTGGGGACCTGCTGTCAATTCATGGAAGATCTTTTTATGTAAGTATAGAGGAGTAGTGAGGTTGTGCCCAGAAGCCCACATATGGCCTGAGCTGGGAAGATTTCTAAGTAAACAGGAAAGGTATACAAGACGTATACTTAGCCAAAAGGCAGAATGCATTTAGCTTGTTGCATGTGATAAAATCTAGTTGGATTATCTCAGTTACTGCAAGAAGAGAAGTAAGTAAAGACACACATGCTTAGATAAATGAGATAATGAATTCTGAAGCTGTGGGGTTGCACCAGTGTGGCCTAGGAAAAATCTTAAGAAGACGGTCTGATTGTTTAGTTCTTTTTTTTATTTTTGGGGGTGTGGGTGTTGGTCGGGGGGTGATTTCTGATGGTATTTCTTACCTGTAGTAAAGCTCAAAGTAAGAATTTTTCCAGGTAAGTGACCTCTGATCTATATATTAATTTAAAAATATCGACAAGGTTTCTCTTCTAGTTAACTTTATTTTAAAAGGACATAAAGTTTTTGTAGGGAATTGAGAACAATTTTTTTTCTGTGTTGTGAAGTCACACCTTAGGATATTAAAGATCTAAGAACAAGCAAGTTCTATAGTCTCTCCCCTTTTGGTTTCAAATGTTGTTCTATTAGCATTGTGTATGACTTCACTTACACACAGGACTGCTTCTTAAATCACTGTGAGGAAATTTTTCCTTTATTCACTTCTTGCCACTATAATTAACTACTAATCAAAATCCCAGGCACACTATTCCAGTTGCAGGTTTAGTCAAGGTGGATATAATAGCCAGCTGCTGGGTGAACTGGTAAGGTCAGATAAGAATGATGCATGGACAAACATCAGAAACAATATGAAACATCAAGATCTGAAGGGCCAGGTTTAACTTTCTTAACCTCTTTGCTGCTGGGTCTTTGAAATGTAACGCATCCTCCTTGTTAACTGTATTCAGTCCCCTAGGACAGCTAAGGCTTTCTCTGTGTCTTCTGTCCAGTGAAGTTCTCAAAATGATAAGTAACGCAATTTTCATCTGTAAGGCAGGATCAGAGCAGGGAACAAGGGTGAAAGATGGGGGTATGGCCCTCCAATTTGTCACAAAAGGTGTGCCGTTTTTTAAAGCTTCAGCTAGGCTCAAGCCAATCACACAATAAGGTCTTATGGTTTGTTGACGAAAACCAGTTGTTGAACCCACACTTCACACATTTTAGTAGTCGTGATTAAACACTGCTTCCTCTCCACTATGCATGTGGTCTTAAACTTGCCTGCACCAAAATTGTGTGGGCAATTGTTCACTTGTGTTCACTTCCCAGCATTATCTAATTAGGAAAATGTGCACGGCAGGACTGAGATGGAAGCTGGAAAATACAGAATTGTTGTCAGCAAGCCATGTAGTTCCAAAAATGAGCAGGTTGAAAGTGTGTGAAAGACAAAGAACAAAACAGTGTATACATGGTGTAATGTGTGGTTGCTGCCAACCCAGAAAGTGAAGATGACCAAAGCTCTGTGACTGAAAACCTTTGGAGCTGTGTGCTGTGCTGTTCTGTAATCACTCTTCTAGGACTTGTGATGCACCTGAGTAAGACATGGCTCAGAGAGGTCAAGATATTTCCTGCCTAGGTATTTCTGCTGACAATAGGTAGTCTGGGAAATTGCTCTGCCACTTAAAAAAATAGGCGGGGAGATCTGCTAAGCAATCTCCTTTCTGTGTTCCTTATACAGCAAACTTTGTCTACTACATGAATTACTGCCTCACCAGAGATTCAGGTTTGTGCATGTTGGTTCTTAAAGCCCAGGTAAGATTAAGTGGGGACATCACTAAAATAAGACAAAAGGAATTGTCTGCAGCAAAGTGCAGTTAACCCAAGACACTGCCTCCAGGTTTTGCTGTGGTATGCAGACAAGAGATGAGGCAAGCTGAAAGCAAGCAGCAGACAATCTAAAGATCATAGAATCACAGAATCACCAAGTTGGAAGAGACCCACCGGATCATCGAGTCCAACCATTCCTGATGTTTAAAACCAAGATCAGTTCTAGAAAGAAGTAGTTTATGTATTATATACTTTGTTGATAGACATCTAGGATGGTTAATACGGGAAACTAAATACATATTCCATCTGGAAAATCTTCCCTCTCCATTTGTACAATTTTTGTTTCCCTCCTTCCTTTTTTTTTCTGTAGACATGTAATTACTACTTTAGAACATATATTGTGTAACTGGAATCAAACCTACTATAGTAAGCAGCTGTCTTCACATTAGTGATTAAATAAAGTAGGGTAGGGCTGAATCAGATTTGTAATGCTTGAATCAAATTAACCTTATAGCAAAGGCGCTAGAAGTAACAAAACTTTTAACTACCTGTTCAATAGTTTCCAACAATTAGGCTGAAAACATATTCTGGAGTTACTGTGGTGGACAAGTAATAGACAAATGGTCCAAATGCTCTAGGACCATTCCTTTTGTATAATCAATACAGTGGGTTGTATGAGGGCTCCCTGGCCTTCAGGGGACCAGAACAAGTGCTTGTTTTTCATCTAAATTTTTGGTTTTAAGCCAAACTGTAGTAGTGATGCAAACCCACACAATCCCACCTATGAAAGGTATAAATTAATGAACTTTAAGAAGAAGTTTTTTCAAATGACCCAATGTAAAGAAGATCCTTACTAAATACTTATATTTATGTAGTGCAAATCAGACGTAAATCCCCAGAAAATTCTCACTATATGATAAGGACTTTCTGCCATTGAAAACTATGTGATGGAATTCAGGAGTTTATTTCAGTTTTGATTGTTCCATCAGGTATCATCCTGGGGAAATGATATAGTTAAATGTAGGCACACCTTCCAGTTCAGGTTATTCCAGTGGCTTGCTTTGCTGAGATCTGCTTGCTATACTACTCCTCAGTTACGGAATCATAGAATGGTTTGGGTTGGAAGGGAGCTTAAAGATAAACTGGTTCCAAACCCCCTGCCATGGGCAGGGGCACCTTCCACCAGACCAGGCTGCCCAAGGCCCCATCCAGCCTGGCACTGAACACCTCCAGGGAGGGGGCAGCCACAGCTTCCCTGGGTAACCTGTGCCAGTGCCTCAGCATCTGCATCGTGAAGAACTTCTACCTAATGTCTAGTCTAAATTTTCTCCTCTCCAGTTTATAGCCATCTAATTACAGGAGCTTTCCCTCACCCTATCACTGCAATATGTATATTCTTTTGAATACATGTATTCAATATATGCCAAAATATGTGTCTCTACAACATGCAGAATCTGTCTTTCCAAATTACTACTCGGCCACTACACTGCAGTTTTGCAAATCAGTCTTCAGTTTAATGTATTACACCACTACAATGAATCAGGCAGATAAGGTGAGCAGTAAAGTTTTGCCCATAGTGGGTAGATGTAGTGGAGGTGTCAATACTGCCAGAGTTTGAAATTCCCTGTGTTTCTCTAGGACAGAATGGTGCTGTGGTGCTCTCAGGCAAGATCTTCCAAGCACTGTGCTCCAGCTTGGCCCTGCTGAAGTCTCAGACAATGGGCTTTGCTCTCTGAGGTAGGGCACTGTTTCACAGATCCTAACTGTAGATAAATGGGACAAAGGCCAGTGGGTTCTGCTGGCTTAACACAAATCTTGGCTTTCTTACCCTTCCCTTCTTTTCTACTCTTTTCAACAGCTGCTGAACGTGGCAGTGCTAGTTTTTCAAGTGTTGTTAGCTCTGCATGTCACTTTGCCTTGATCATCTGTAAAGATATTACTGAGACACTACTGGAGCCATTTAGGAAAGATCTAGTGAAGTGGAACAATCTTCGCTAGGTTGCTGCCTTTGTGATCAGTAGCTTCTGATGTTGCATCTTATGCATCATGTGTTTAAGGTAGACATTATCGGAAGAGGAGAGATTTTCTTTTTTCTCTCTGTTTCTCTAAGTATGGTCACAAACCTATAGGTTACTCTTTGTGATTTTGTTCCAGTATTTCTAAGGTAATATAAATTACAAATTAGGTTACTGAGTCATAGGTGTGACTAATGTTTGTATATATAAATATATTTAGTGTAAAGGTGTATATATATATAGTATATAGTGTATATTCAGTGTACATAGATACTATATCTACATTACAGTATATTGTACAATATACTATAGTGTAAATATACTGTATAATAGTGTTTATATATGCACTTGATCTATATATAAAATAAAGCATAGTGTGTGTATATATATACACACACACACACACTATTTTATAATACCATTTTATATAAGTGTGTAAGTACATACACAAACTTTTACCTGTTTTTACCCTCATCTGGTTGCTGTTGGATGTAATATTTAGAAATATGGGATTGTATAAAGCATAGTACAATATTTCATTATAAACTCTCTTTAGGTGGCCCTCATGTACTTGTTATAAACCTCCAAATAATTTCTCCCAACGCCAAGTACCTTCAAAGTGTTTGCTTTGAGGAACTAAACCTCATTACTCTCCACAACTAACTGAAAGGAGGTTGTGGAGAGGAGGGAGCTGGCCTCTCCTCCAAAGTGACGGGACAGGACAAGAAGAAATGGCCTCAAGCTCTGCAGGGGAGGTTCAGGCTGAACATTAGGAAAAATAATTTCACAGAAAGGGTCATTGGGCACTGGCAGAGACTGCCCAGGGTGGTGGTTGATTTACCTTCCCTGGAGGTGTTCAAGGGATGGGTGGACAAGGTGCTGAGGGTATGCTTTAGTGTTTGATAGGAATGGTTGGATTCGATGATCCGGTGCGTCTCTTCCAACCTGGTGATTCTATGATGCTGTCATAACAGTTTCCTTTTCACTGTCATGGGTGTATGTTTGGACATTATTAAAGCTGTTTTCCATCTTGTCTTATTACATGATTATTAGCTACATTGTTGTTTAAAAGTTTTACATTTTAGCATACTATGACAACTCAAAATTACGGTAATTTTTAACACAGAATCGATATTATATATACTTTTTGCTCTAGGAGAATGAAAAAGACCAGATAGTAACCTCTGCCTGCCAAGTACAACCTGTGGGTCACTTGATTCTGTTGAAAAAACATTACAGCATGCACTGGAGAAAGAGGACTGGTCTGGTCCATAAGCTGATGCATTTTTGCCATCAGCAGTATTGTCTTTCAGTGTCAGCAGAGTTCCCATCTCATGTTAGTTTGCATTGCATGGCACAGCAGAACATAGGCAGGTCAAATGGCAGTGAGTTCCTGGAGTATGCAGGGCTGATCAGTCTCACCATGACAGATGAGAAGCTATATATTCTGTGTCATGGGGTGGCCACCTTGTGGAACAGTTCATTCAAACAGGAGTTGAGAACAGAGGCATTGGAGTTGGAAGAGCACCATACAGTGGCTGTTGGCATTCTGGAAATGGCCAGTGACCTCTAAGTAGTTAAAAAGAAAGCTGAGCTTGGTTACAGATATTAGCCCCCACTCTCTTCGCCCACTCAAAACCAATAGTGCAACAAAACATATCATAGGCAAGGGAGAGCAAACCATTCATGGTCCTTGATTTGCAGGAAGATGTTGACAAAAACAGATGCTTTCCATACAGTGGTGACCACAGTGGAATATGGATTATAAAATTAGTTCAGCCAGAGTGACCAAAGGAACTCCATAACTATTTTAACTGCAGAAAATATCACAGTACAGTGTTTCCCAGAAAGATTTCTGGAGATATACATACATATTTTAGAGTGTTTTAAAAGAGGAATTTTATTCAAAATCACACTTTGTTAACTTAAAGGACCTCTGGCTAACAGTAGTCTAAATATTTCGTTGTATGTACTACAATGAGATTACAAAATGCCTCTGTACAAAAATACAGGAAAAATCAAACACCCAGAAGCAGATTGCCTATAAAAAATTAACAGATTAATTAGCCACTTATTGAATTGCTTTCTCAGATCTTACCCTTCATCTCACCTTCACCCTGTTTTGACTATGAACCTCAGAATGTGTGCTCTTCCTAGTTAATACTAAAACAGCACAGGGATCCCTAGCCAAAAGCCAGTAACTCCCACCTGGGGTCACATTGAAATCACGTCTGTGATTCTAGACTGTAGTCTATGCTCAGTCTGCTTTCCTTGTATAGATTTTGGGCAGAGCAATTTTTAGGTTCTAATTTTCCCATTAATTTCAAAGGTAATAAGATACCTAAATAAACTCATGAGGTTCTAGGAATTTGTCTCCAGTTCATGGAAGCACTTTAGCTTCACTGAACTCTCTTCACACATTCAGATTACAGAAGTATAGAATTCACTGCTCTTAAATTTTAGTGTTAATGAGTGATTTCTTCTCTTGGTTTATTTAAGTTTCTTGTGAGACTTCTTATGGCAAAAAACACAGAAGATATGAGAAGTGACGCTAAGTAGACATTAAAAAAGAAGAATCAGGAAGTTGAGAGGGTCAAATGATTCAGTAGAAAGAAACTACAGCCACTTCTACCCCTAATCGTTTTAACTGTGTGCCATTACTCCAGATTTGAACTCTCTAAAACAGACAGATTATTTGAATTTTGAATATAGTTTTGGTTGCCAGGTGCAGTAAATAATAACATTCTATTATGTAAAAAACACTTTTGCATTTTTTTCTGGAGTGTTTATTTTGCAGTTCCTGAATCCTGATTTAAAGTACTGAGATAATCCTTCTGTCTCATTAAAAAACACTGTGCATCCAGAGTGGTTTCTGTTGTTTCATGCTCTCTTACTGGGGATTCTCTTGTTGCTCCAAGTCTTTGATTGCCTCTTAGCAAATGAAGAACATTGCAGATAGGTCATCTGGAAGCAAACATCTGGATATGTATCCACTGATACTCATAAGCATTCTGGGGATAGGTGCCTGCTGTGTATGAGGAGCCCTGGCTCACAGTATGCCTTGCTGTAGAGGTGGGATCCCTATTAGATGAGTATCTGGCTCTGATCCCACCTAGCTGCATGACCCTGTGTCACAGAAGTGAGGGCACTAGAAGGGTACAAGGAAGGGCAGAAAGAAAGTCTGCAAAGAAGTAACAATGCCAATATTACACATGAGGGGAGGGTAGCTGGAGCAGGGTCATCAGGTGTGTGAAGATCCAGCAGACAAAACACCTACATGAGAAGTGTAAAGTCTAAAGAAAGAAACCAAAGACGTTAATCTAAGGACTGCCCGGTTTTACTTAAGTCACTGCTGTTAGACCCCTGTGTGCAGCTGGTGGCAGAGGGCAGCTCAGCACCAGAAAGGATCTTGCCTGGGGAGCTCCAGGCACTGGATCTTTCTTCCAATTCACTAATGCTTGCCTTATCAGCAAAGGATCTGTGAATACCTTATCAGGGTGGTGAGAAGACCTGAATCCTACCTTTTTTGTATATGTCAACTGAGAAACAGGTCTTTCATATTTTTCTGGGGTTTTTTTGCTTGCCTGTAGGTCTTTTCACAACTGGACTCATATGGAATAAGATTGTTTCTAAGATAAATATCTAACTGACTAAAGATTATGATTTTTTAAGGAATCATTACTTATTTGCAAAATTTTGTTGAGCATGAATTGGCTGCACTGAATGTCAGAACTGAGTGACTGCTGAAAACACATTAATTGAAACAAGCTGTTCATACATGACTCCAAGTAGGAAATGGCAAAACAGAACAAAGAGTGTGATCATAATGCTGTATATCTAACCTTTTCTCTTTCATTCTTAAAGGCTGAGGAAAGACAAGGCAAGAGCTATTGGTCTTGTGTTTAGATTCTGGAAGTTAGAGACTAACTCAGTGAGATACTTTTAATTTGGAGCCATAGTATATGCTTGCAAATGTCCACCTCCAGATCTTTCCATCTAACCTGAATGGTGTGGCCAATATGACAAGCTGTTTCTCTCTGCTATGTGAAAACATGTCAATTGACATGATGTATCTGTAAATGCAATTCCAATGACAGATGCGACTCAGATCATATTGTGTTCAGTGGCATGCTTAGAATTTCAAAACACAACCTTTGTAACTAAGAGGTGACAGATGAGAATACTTCTCAGAAAGTTTCCTTCCTAGGCCTTTGCATACATGTAGCTTTTCTTTCCCAAGAAACATGGAGGTATTTAATGTTGAAGCACTACTGAAATTCTCAAAATTGAACTAGGTAACTACTATAATGGCTTTGCTTTTCTTCAAGACTAGTGGCATGCACAGTATTTGTTCATACTGTTGTAGTAGGCTAATTGCTATGGTGACTGTTCATTTTAGTGTAGATTGCATAATTTTTTGAAGTAATCAACATGATTTGCCTTTTGTATTTCTATTATTATTCTTATGTTTCTGTTATTATGTTACTATTATTATTAGGCTCTCTACATAGTCCATTTCAGAATTCTATTATATGAACTCACTTTTTCCTTTTCCTGTCAACAATATGGATTATTTGTAGAATCAATAGCAAATTCTTCCAGACCTAATTCAATATCAAACTGAAGCTCAGGTCCACCAGTGTAAAGTCCATAAAATGTTGGTTTATTCCATGGTTCATAAATAAACACAAGTATCTCTGGATGTCTATATGCATACTGATGTGCATTTGCTTCTCTTGGAACTAATTATTCACATTGTTTTTCTTTCTTAAAGAAACAAATGACATCTAAAAGACATTGCATGGGGAAAAAAAGGGCTTCTCTTAATTCTTTTTCTGGAAACCTTGTTGGCTCAGTCACATAGCATAGGTCAGAGCAAGAAAAGTTTCCCCTTCGTCTGGTGAATTGGATCAACAATGTTATTGCTGGTATCTGTCTGACTATAAGTATTCAGAATTTGATGGAAGTGCTTTTTCCATACTTTGATGTCATACGACTTGATTACCTGTTGACCATGGCCCTTGGTCTGCCTAGTCCTCTGAATCAAAGGACTACAAGTGTGGGAACAGTGACTTTGTGCTTATGGACACATAAATTGTAAGGGATCAGCTGTCCAGTCACAAGTTCATGGAGCCTGATGGGATTCAACCCAGAATACTGAATGAGCTAGTGGATGTTATGGCCTCTCAAACACCCACCAAAGTTCTTTGCAGTCTGTGAAAATCCTTGCTGACTGGAAGATAGCCAATGTTATTTTAGCCTACATGAAGGATGTGAGTGAAAGTCCAAGGAATGCAGACCTGTTAGTCTAATCTCAGTTCCTGGAAAAAATTGAGGTTATGCTGGGTACTGCTGAAAGAATAACGTAATCATCAGGCACAGTCAACATGCATTTGTTCACAAAAGGAAAGTCCTATTTAAGATGTTTGGTGGTGTTTATTCTCTTGAGGAACAAAAGGCATTGCAGAGAGGTCTAGAGAGTAGACCCCTGGACAATGATTAATGGGATGAAATCTGACAATTCCAAATACTCAGTTCTGGACCTGGGGCAGAATACCACTGGGCACAAGTCTAAATTGGGAGAGGAGTGGCTGGAGAGCAACCCTGCAGAAAGGGAACTGGGGGTGCTGGTTGACATTAAGCTTGATGAGTCAACAGTGTATCCTGACAGACAAAAGGACAAACCACATACTGGGGTGTGCCAAAATCAGCATAACCAGCTGTTCAAAAGAGGAGATTATCCTGCTGTATCAAGAGTTGCTGGGGTCTCAACTTGAATGCTGTGCATAGTTTTGAACCCCATAATTTAAGAAGGATGTTAAGTTTCTTGGATGCATTCAGTGGATGGCAACAAAGCTGGTGGAAAGACTTGAAGGAGTGTCCTATGAGGAGCATCTGAAGACTCCAAATTTGTCTAGTTTGGAGAAAAGGAGACTAAGGTATAACCTTATTGCTTTCTGCATCTGCTTGAGCAGATGAGGCGCAGGGTGGAGTGCTGACCTCTTGTCCCTGGTACTTACTGGTAGGTTGTGTGGGCATAGTTCAAAGCTGTATCAGGGGAGATTTAGACTAGGAAGGGTTTCTTTACTGAGATGGTGGTCAAACACTGGAGCAAGTTTCCTAGAGAGTTGTATATTTTAGATCCCTTCCAACTGAATCTGTTCACTTCTGCTTTAGTTTAGATGGTGATATTTGCATATGAACCTCCATGTGCTATGCAAGGGCAGTACTACTGTTCTTCTAGGAACAGAATTTTTTTCATGCAAGTACTGCATTTCATGGATTTTTCAAGGAAATTTATTAAGTGCCAAAGCCAAAGAAGAAAAGTCATCTTTCACGTGAAAGAAGCACTTCTTAAAGAATCGAGTACATTACTGGTGACTGTTGTACTTTAGCTTAAGGCCATCACATAAATTATATTTGACAAATTGGTTATGGAAGGTTATGCACACATATTTGTATCAGTGCTATGAAATATTCATTTCAATGTAGCTTCTTTTAACTGAATACAATATTCCTGTCTCAAAGTTATTTTAGAGTCTTCCTTGTGTCTAGGCATACTGATAATGGTCCATTAACCATGGGTTTATAACTAATAGAAAACATATTATGTTCTGCTATTCCTCCCATTAAAACAGTATGAATAGTGCCCACTGAGACCTTCAGTTAAACTTTCAGAAAATTCAGGGGACATTGATTTCTTATTCTACATCAATCACCTTTCATGCTGAGGTTACAGACAGAACACCATTGATCTGTTTATTTAAAAGGAAGTTGCAATGACTGATGCACTTCTATTCACTTGATTTTTTAATTTGTCTGGAATATTTCTGACTGAATCCTATGTGTGGTACTTTCAGAAATATGATAAAATATAAAAATGGCAGTAACCAAGACTGATTTGAAATTGAATGTGATATAAAACGTGGTACGTATATTATAACATGGGCATATACAAATAAACCTTCCTAAATATAAATTACTGCAGTTGTACTGACTAGGAAATCTGCCCCAGCATGTTCTAGGAACTCCTTTTTATTTTAATGTATTTATACTTCATAGGATCATAGGATCACCAGGTTGGAAGAGACCCACCGGATCATCAAGTCCAACCATTCCTATCAAACACTAAACCATGTCCCTCAGCACCTTGTCAACCCATGCCTTAAACACCTCCAGGGAAGGTGAATCAACCACCTCTCTGGGCAGCCTCTGCCAGTGCCCAATGACCCTTTCTGTGAAAAAATTCCTCCTAATCTCTAGCCCAAATCTCCCCTGGTGGAGCTTGAGGCCATTCCCTCTTGTCCTGTCCCCTGTCACTTGGGAGAAGAGGCCAGCTCCCACCTCTCTACAACCTCCCTTCAGGTACTTGGAGAGAGCAATAAGGNAAATCAACCTTTTATTAAGATTAAGTTTTATGGAATTGGATTAACACTATTATAGTAGCAAGTCCAACCCTAACCCAGATGTGTGAACTCATTTCCAAGTTAATTTGGAAATGGATTATGGTTACTAGTGATGACAAAGACAGAACTGATAATATTATTATAAGTTTTTAACTAGACATTTCACACTGAAAATGTCAGCAAACCAGGCCAGAATCTAGAGAAATAACAGATACCTCTAAGGTGGGTGGAGGAGAGGAGGAGACACCCATAGGTACTAGATTCTGTGCACTGGAAGCACATTCCAAAACCACAAAAGGACAGAAGGAAAACACAGACCTGATAGTACATTTATTTGTGTTACTATTTCTGGTACTTCCTGCAATTCAGTTGCTACAGAACAGTGCTGAAGTCACTAGTATCTGGGAGGTGAGAAGAAACACTGGAAAGAATTGTGCTTGAGCAGGTCAGACCTTCCTTTGGCTAGGAGGACCACTACAAGGAATGTTAAAACACTGGAGTTGTAAATAAATATATTAGAAACAACAATGATTTATTGTAAATTCACAGTAGAAGGCTGTCACTGCAGATTACAGTCAGGAAGAATTTGAGCCATGCCACTTACACCCTTTCTATTTTCAGGACATTTCTCTTACACTGCCTATTGCTTAGCAGATGCACAGGGATGCCTTCATATTGCAGTACTTACTCACCTGCCCTATCAACCCCACTCCACAAAATGAAAAGCTAGTGCAATGAAAATATTTGGATAGACAAGTTCTGACATTTATAACCTAGTGCATTACATTAATCTGTGTTTTGCGCTGTGCTTTAGAGGCAATGGCAATCAAGATTCTGGATTCAGGGTGATATTTTTCTTTATTACATCAAATACAGCAGTGACTCACTCCAGAATACGCAGTATTTCTGTGAGGCTTTGAACTATGGCAGAAAAATACAACAGCCATGGGCAGAGGTGCTTGGAAAATCTCTAATACACTGTATTGTGCAGCCAGATTTGGGTCTCTGTGTGTTGCCCACAGCATTTGGGAGCCACATTCAAATCTTCAAGGCAAGAGAGGAATCTAATTCAAACTACTTTCTGCTGACCTTGGTAGCATCCAGATGATGTGTGTTATTAGTGCATGGCACTGGGTGATCTGAAACACAGCCGAAGAGAGCTTATTTGTTGTACTTATTCCACTTTCAAACAGATGATTTGAATAAACATGAATTCAGGAGTTAGACCAGAAGAGGGCTTTTCAGGAAATCAAATGAGTCCAGTTTATTCCCAGCACTGATGTAGAACATACAGCTTCTTTGCCCTTTCCTATTGCTTGACTTGCTGCTAATCTTGTACTTGAAGGATGTGTTCATATCCTCCTTACCAGGCATGGACTGAGAGATGTCTTTTCTGGCCCTTTTTATACCTTGGGAATATGTCTAATCATGACACATTACAGTGTTTTCTTTCTGATCCTGCAGCTGGCCTGAAAAATTAGCAGTAGCAAACTGTGCACTTGTTTTACTTCAAACTTTACTGATAATAAGCAAGTGATGTTAATTCTGGCAAGGTACAAATGGTTTCTTTTCCTACTGTGATATTAATTCCTTATGGAAATGTGATGGTTTGAGTCAAAACTCTCCCAAAAAACCCAAAAAAACCCCCTCACAATAACACTGTAGCCCGCACCCCCCTGTACAAACGCAAGAGGGACAAGGAGAAGAAAGAGAGAGAACCAGAAATGTTGTAGTGATTATATATAATGTATTAACACTAATATGCAACAAAAATACCACATATGCAATGATCAGAGAACAAGAGCCCCCCAGAACATCCCCTATCCCGTAGGAAAACAAACAGTGATTCCCGGGGAGAAATAGGAAAACACCCCCCTCCCACAGAGGAAATTAACAACCCAGAAAAACAGATTTATATGAGCTAATGAAAAGGATATGAAATCACCATGTTCCTTAGNTGGAATACTGGGAACCGTAGTCTTCCTTCCTCAGTCACAGCTGCCGCTGAGGGCGCCGGGCCAGGGGAGCACCTGCACCACCCAGCGACAGCCGGGGCCGTTCTTAAAGGAGCCACAATCAAACCATTACAGGAAACTGGGAAAAATCTTCTTGCCTTGAGCTGGGCTTCTATTTAACTAAAAGTATTTTGAAGAATTTTTCTCCTCTGAATAAAATTGTATAAGAATTATTAAACTTCACCATGATACAAATCACAGCATGGCTGATTGTTTCCTGTGGTAGTTCCAAACAACTATTCTTCTCTAGTATTGGCTGTAGTGACAGTACAACATTGATATCAGAGATGATGCTCTGTGATTGATCACTACTCCCTTGTTGGCAGTGAGTGGATACTGTCTGGAGAACACTTGCAAGCATCTCCAGGTTTTAGTAGATGTTAGTTGATGCTAAATTTTGGTAAGAGACAGAGGGAACATGATAAGAAATAAGAGGTACCTTGCATTTGGCCTATATCTGATGACGTCACTATCCAAAACATCACAGATTTCTGACAGAATGCTATTTAATGAGATCATTTTATATGTTCATGCTGAATAACTCAAATGGGATGAAGTGCATTTAAAAGTAGAAAGATAAGAATCTTAACAACTTCATTCTTCAGGAAAAATTTTCAGTCTTTCCACAAATGATGCATGAAGTGAGACTTTCTTCAGTGTGAGGAGAGATCCAAGGTGTTGCATAAAGTTTACCAGTAGTAACTATGGTGTTCATTATGGTGCACATTCATTATGTTCATTCATGGTGCACAAGAAGGATGTTGACGCTCTCAGAGAAGAGCAACGAAACTGGTGAAGGGGTTCGAGGACAGGCCTTATGAGGAGCAGCTGAGAGAGCTGGGGCTGTTTAGCCTGGAGAAGAGGAGGCTGAGGGGAGACCTCATTGCTCTCTACAAATACCTGAAGGGAGGTTGTAGAGAGGAGGGAGCTGGCCTCTTCTCCCAGGTGTCAGGGGATAGGACAAGGGGGAATGGCCTCCAGCTCCACCAGGGGAGGTTTAGGTTAGAGATTAGGAGGAAGTTTTTTACGGAAAGGGTCACTGGGCACTGGCAGAGGCTGCCCATAGAGGTGGTTGATTCACCTTCCCTGGAGGTGTTTAAGGCACGGGTGGACAAGGTCCTGAGGGACATGGTTTAGTGTTTTGTGGGAGTGGTTGGACTCGATGATCCAGTGGGTCTCTTCCAACCCGGTGATTCTGTGATTCTGTGATTCTGTGATTATTAATCACGGTTTGTAAAAGCTATACCTACTCATAGGCACAGTTGACCAGCAATGACTGGCTTTTGTATTCTAATTGTTTAGGGTGAATTCAGTGTATGTTTTGTTTGGGTAGGGTGACAAGTATCTGCAAGAGAGTGAAACAGCAGGTATAGAACATCCTAACAACTCTACCTAATATGGATTTGTATTCTTACTTTTTTTTCTATTTTCTTCCTTATTTGCCTGCCAGTTGTCTATCAATTGCTTCCTTACTGTATTTATCTGGGCAAATCATGACTGAAGTTTCCGTGGTGTCATCAGGTAAAAAACTAATCCAGTACGTCTTGTACTGCTTATCTGTATTAATGGTCTTGCTGGAAACACTGGTATTACTCTTGTGAACAAATCTTGAAAGAGCAGGTTCAGCCTTATTCTGGTAAAACAAGATGTAGGTAAAAACTTACTGGGAGACCAGATTTACCATAAAATGTAAACTACAAGGTGGTGGGAGGAGGGAGAACCAGTGTCAATGCCCTGTTACCGTCTGGTAGTTCTCAAAACATCTTTCCTCTCCCACCTTGAAGATAAATATTCTTTTGCCTTGGATCATTTTCCTGGAAAGGGGCTCAGTAAATATCAGTAGATGCAATTGACAGCTCTGTGATAAGAGCAATACAGTGATAATGAGTCAGTCTTGACCAGGACCTGGCAGTATTTGACGCTTTTCTCTATTCAGCCAGCATCAAACCATTTGGTCTAGATGTGATGTGTTTATCTGAAGCAGATGAAAATGCCCCTTTGTTAAAACTGAGAGGATTAGAGGTCTACATTGTCCAGATTAGTACTTATTTGGAAGATTCACTTTGTTTGTTAGTATTTGGGATCGCTGGTTGGTATAGGCAATGCATAAAAGCAGCCCTTGATGAGAAACATGCTTGAATTATTCTTAGCAGTGGAGGCAGCCTGCGTGTTAACTCACCACTCAGCCAGTGGCTCATCACAGAGATACACTCCTCAGAGTCTCTCAGAGGAGTGAGGACACAGCTTCTGCATTACAACCAGGATGTCAGTCTCTCTGCAGGCATCTGGTTTTCTCTAGCCCAGCCTCATGAGATGGTGACATAGTTCCTTGGGCATCTGTTTTAATGCACAAAAACCTTTGTGTAGTAGCTTACAAGAGAATGCAGAATTTTTTGAGCCAAGAGCTGAGATCACCATGTTCAAAATAACAACAGAAAATGGCCATCTGTAGGGGCAATGGCGCCTTACAAATACTCATGAGAAATCTACTGTGAGAATCAGCTGGAATCAGCTATTGGTCGCAAAATTACCTTCATGCTTGGGCACTGTTCTATTAATATTGATTTTAGGCAGCTATTAATTGGTAACACATGGAAAGGAATAAAGTAGTCAGGATGCTAAATCCCACCTCACATTGAAAGAATATATGCCAGAACTATTGCTGTGCTCTAGACTTGATGGTCAGTGCAAAGAAAATTTTTTAACCCCTTCTATTCTTGGAGTTTTATGAAATAACAACCTGTTTAATTTGATTAGTCCCTACTTACATGTACTAACACTTGTATATTGTCCTTTTTTTAGTTTAAATTTCCATCAATGTTTCTGGGATTTTTTTCGAACAACACAAGAAACCATGCACTTTGGTGCATGGCTGCATAAAAATACTCTGGAAAACTGGAGTGAGGAGTCCAAATATTAAGAGATTTTCCGTTATATATGTTATTGCATTAATTTGAGACACTAAAAGGGGGTAGAATGAGAACTGACAGAATGAGCAAAGAGAATGGCACATCATCCAGAATACGGCATGGTAGTTTGCACAGTAGTTCACAAGGAAGGGCACATCTCTTCAAAGAGGGGCATTTCACTGGTCAGGTGGGAGTCCTGGGGTACATAGCAATTGGGCACCATTCTGTGACTATCTGTGCAGGTCAAGAGAACTCATCCTACCTGAATCCCAAAGCAGAAGGGTGGGTGCTCGTCTCAAAGTAAAGGCTGCAGATCATGCTGCAGATGGAAATGCTGAGGAGAGGGCCTGTGATGCAGACCTTAGACTACAGAAAGTACCCAGACCCTTGCAAAGGCAGGTGTCAGGGCTGTCTGCAAAACTACAACTCAGGTGGAAGTGCTCCTGCAGCAGGTGGCTTAGCTGTAGAAGAGAGTAAGAAGGCTGTGTAGCATCAAGGAGACTGAGGAGTTAGGTAACTGGTTCCAAGTGTAGTCTGCAGCAGACCAACAGCCCATGGCCAAACAGTCAAAAGCTCCCTCACTGGCTCACACTTAAGGAAGGGGGGTCAATAATGAAGAACAGAAGTTTGCAAGGCCAAGAACCAGCAGGAGGAAAAGGCTTCCCCAAAGCCTGAGGTACTCTTGCTGACCACTTCCCCACTTTACAGTCTGAAGAAGAAACATCCATCAGATACAGAGAGATGCTGGAGCCAAGTAAGGCAGTCCCATCTGCTCTCCAGATAACAACCAGTACAACTAAGAAAAGGTGATGTGTGGTAGAAGACTCTCTTCTTAGAGGTACAGAGGCATCCAATTGCTGACCTGACCAACTCTCTAGAGGATTGTGGTGCTTACTGGGGTCTTCCAGTAGAGATGTCCTCAAGAGGCTACCAAGCCTTGTACAGACCCCTGACTGCTACCTGCTGCTGCATTTTCACATAGGCACCAGTGATATAACCAGGAGCAGTCTGGAAGGGTATGAGGGAGAAAGGATAGGGGATGTAAAAGTGAGATGTGGGAGCACACATAGCCACTTCAGAAGGTGCTGAGGACTGGGAAGGGTCAGTGAGTATTTTGTGGGTTTTGGGGTGGGAATGGTTTAAGAGCTTTCCTGAGACAGAAGAAGGAATTTGTCATGGGTTTACCCTTGCTGGATGCCAGGTGCCCACAAAGCTACCCTATTAAGCTGGACAAGGCAGAGAAAACACAACAAAAGGCATGTGGGTCAAGATGAGGACAGTAATTACTGTCATGGGCAAACCAGACTCAACTTGCAGAAATTAATCTACTGCCAATCCTATTAGAGCAGGATAATGAGAAATAATAAATAAATAAATAAATTTTAAAACAGAGCCAGTCAACCCTCCCTTCTCCCAGAGTCACCTTTACTTTAAATTTTTTCTACCTCTTCTCTGTTCCAGCAGTGCAAGAGAACAAGGAAAGGGAGTTGTTGTCAGTTCATCATATGTTGTCTCTGCCAATTCTTCTGCACGTATTTCCCCTGCTCCATCATGGGCTCCTTCCTATGGGAGATAATCCTCCACCAATTTCTCTAGCCTGTGTCCTTCCCACAGGCTGCAGTTTTTCACAGACTGCTCCAGTGCAGGTGCCCCTTGGAGCCACAAGTCTTGCCAGAAAACCTGCTCGAACATGAGCTTCTCTCTCCACAGATCCACAGGTCCTTGCAGGAGCTTGTGCCAGTGTGGGCTCTCCAAAGGGTCACAACCTCATTTGGGCACACAGTTGCTCTGGCATGCAGTCATCCATGGGCTGTAGATGTCATGTACTCCACCTTAGCCTCCACAGGCTGCAGGGGGACCACCTCCCTCACCATGGTGTTCACCATAGTGCTGCAGGAAAATTGCTACTCCTGGTCTTGTAGCACTTCTTTTCCCTCCTTCTTCACTGATCTCACTGTCTAGAGTTGATTCTCTGTTCTCACTCCTTTCTCCATCTGCAGCTGTTGTTGTGCAGCAACAGTTGTTGCTTCTGAAATACATTATTACAGGGGTTCTACCGTGGTTGCTTGATGGGCTCAGCCCCGGTGAGCAGCAGGTCTGTCTTGAAGCTGGCTAGCATGAAGTATGTTGGATGCATGAGGAGCTTTGAACAGCTTCTCACAGAAAACACCCCTGCAGCCCCCGTGCTACCAAAACCTTGCCACACAAACCCAATGAAGGTTGATATCTCTCTCTTTCACCCCCAATCTCCCCCAGTAGGTCCTATTTTGCTATCTGTCACATAAGTGGGGAGGAAAGGGAAAGGCTGCTCCTACTACAAGAGAGGAAAAAAAGGCCAAGCCCAGGCAGAGTAATTTAGCTACAGAAGACATATACCACCCCCTAGGCTTGCTCCTCATGCATGAGAGATGGAGACTTCTGCTGCAGGGAAGAGGTCCTCCATCTCCCATCCTGCAGACAACCAGGCCAGGTTGGGGAGAGTGAGACTAAGTTTTTGGGCAGTTGGTATTTCTCAACCAGTGGCATTCTCTGTCCCCAGTTGCCAAGTCTGCTCCAAGACAGAATATATCAAGGTCAATGTCAGCTCTTGTCTGTTACCTACTTGTCTACAGGACTAATTATCCAGCTTTTTAAAAATCACGGTCTTTCCTGAGCAACCTTTGAGCTCTTTTTTTGTCTAACTGACTGCTATGCAATAGTATGGGACATAGAGTTACGTCAGATACAGTCCTGTGTCCACATTTAATGTATTCAGTAACAACTGCTCTGCTGAAAGTGAATCCCTAAGAAGCTGCTGAGGTTTGCATTGACCTGGAATGCTGTGTCTTTATTTGTGTATGTAGCTTCTATAGCAAGATGAAAAAACTCCACAAGGAACTGGGACTATTCAAGGCTCAGGTATGAGAACCCTGTGCAATGTTTCTTGTAACCACTGGATGAAGGACATACGAATTCATATTCAGGTGTAACTGTAACGTGATGCTCACATCTTCTCAGCAATATCTGGCATTGGTTCACCTGGAAGAGTCTCAATGAAAGGGCAGTGCTGTTGACTTCATTGAACTGATGAAAATGAAGGCTTGTTTTTGACCTCAGCTCACTCTTCAATCATCTGATAATAAACAAGGTTTGATTCATGGCATTTGATGTGCAGTTTAAAAATCTGAGTTGCCTCCAGTAACTACTGTCTGATTAAACCTGAGTACGCAACTGAGTCTGTAGTTGTCCTGAAGTGGCCCTGAGTTGGGGATTGGGGATTTGCTTTGCAGATTATCCATTTTGTTTGACTTTATTCACATGTTTTTAAATCCTGTGTAGTATCCTGGGCCTGTATATGACACCACAGATCCCCGGGCAGCAAAGCTGGAATGATGTTAGTTCTCAGATAAGCCCCTACAAGTCTGGTGAAGACAGAAAGAGAGGTAACATGCTTTTCAGAAGTGGATGATGCTTTCTTCCCCTCTATTGTCCCTCTTTAAAAGTTATATCCTGCTTTTTGTGACTCCAGATGAATCCTCTGAGCATAACCCCTCCAAGTATAGGAAAAATAGCAGAGTTCTTCTCCACTGTTGCCTAAACAGAAAATTGACTGTGGTTTCTACTTTCTATGACCTGACTTCCATAAATTTTCACTTTATGACTTCTCTTCATGAGTGAATAGCTACCTGGTGTTGTTTTTCTGCTCAAATCCCAGAGAGCATACTTACATAATAATAGATGATCTAAGCAGCAACATATGGGAAGGTCATTAAAAAGGGTTCCCATTATCTAATTACCACTAGTTCTCTGTTTGCCTTTCTGCACAGTAAATTAAAGCTTGTTACAGCTCTGTTTCTCAGCTCCACTGGGAACTTCAGTTTAAAACCAGGATGACCTGAGATGACCCATTTGAACCCAAATCTGCCTCTCAGCCCTCAAATAATTGCCCTTTCCCAAGTCACCTTGAACTTCATCCATCTGTCTGAGGAGAATGCAGGATCCATTTACCCTTTGTAGGTGCTCTAGAGCACCCTACTAGACATATATTCCACTTCAGATGAGCCTGTTGGCTGCAGAAGCAGGGAAGGAAGGAGGAACAGAGAGAAGCAAGGAAGGAAGGAAAGGAGTACATGAAAGGTTGCCATGTGGTGCTGATACCCACTATATCAATTTATAGTTTCTTTCTGTAAAACATTCTATAATGTGTTTTGGCCTGGTTGTCTTAGTGGCATTGATCCTGACAAATATGCTTCAGAAGCTTCCCGATGTGCCAAGATCATACTCTGTTTTATTTTTATGTTGCAAAAATTGTCAGCTTTCAAAGCAGAGAAAGCATATAAAAATAGGTGAAAATGTAGGCACTGTACAATTTTAAATGTGGACAGAAAGAAAGTTAAATCTGGAATTTGGCTGATAATGGATTCAGACATAAAATTAAAAGTTCTTTCTAAAAATCATCCTTTTTACTTTTTTTTTTCTTTGAAAATTCTCTCTTACACTTTTCATTGTTTGTAATGTTTATTTTGCTTTGGTCAAGTATCTGTTATATAGGTACATGGAAATACTGATTTTACATCTGTATCTGACAGAAATGAATAGGGCCACAGCAACCATAACTAAAGCCTAATCATTCAAGAGGTTAAAGTTTATACCACAAGACCATTATAAGCAAAACTCCCTTTCATGTTTTAGTCATGGAACATTTGTGTGAAGTTTTACTTATAAGTGGACCTCAAGTCTCTACCAGAAAAATTAGGAGCTCAGACTTCTAAAGCTTTAAAATATATTTCCAGAATATCCCACTACTTAAAAAAAATTAAAAATAAATCTGAGATTCCCTTTCTTTTCCAAGCTCCAACTTAAAATAATGTCATCTGCCTTACAAATGATGAATTGATATTACTCCTGTCTTTTGAAGAAAGTATGAAAGGCTGTATAAAATTCTTGGCAATTTCTCATGGTTAAAGCATCTGGGACTCCTACTAGAGAACAGGTTGATGAAGAACCAGCAATGTGCCTTAAGAAGGCCAATGGTATCCTTGAGTTCATTAAGAGGGCTGTGCCCATCAGGTTGAGGGAGGCTATTCTTCCCCTTCACTCTACCACATTTGTGTCCAGCTTTAGAAAGAAAAGGAATTGTTGGAGGTAGTCCAGTGAAGGGCCACAAAGGTGATTAATAGATTGAATTATCTCTGTTATGAGGAGAGGCTGAGTGAGTTCAGTCTGTTTAGCCTGGAGAAGACTGAGAAGTGATCTTATCAGTGCTTATAAATACCTAAAGAATGGATGTCAAGAATATGGGGCCAGACTCTTTTCAGTGGTGCCTAGCAACAGAACAAGGGGCAATGGACACAAATAGGAACACAAGAAGTTCCATCTGAATATAAGGAAAATCTTCTTTACTGTGAAGGTGACAGAGCACTGTAACAGGTTGCCCAGAGAGGTTGTGGAGTCTTCCTCTCTGGAGATACTTAAAATGTGACTGGATGTGTTCCTGTTCAACTTGCTCTATGTGAACCTGTTTTAGCAGGGGTTTTGAATAGATGATCTCCGAAGGTCCCTTTCAACCCTACCATACTGTGATTCTGTGATGTACTCTACATATTTCCTCTTCATTTTTCATTAAGGATGTTTTGGGGATTTTTTCAGTGTTATATAAAATGTCTACAATTTTTAAACCTAAGTGTGGTGTTTAGTCTTTTTTTTTAAGGATTAAGAAGTGCATTATTAATGAGAAGCTATTTTACACCATAAGCACATAATAGACTTAGGTGTATTTCAGTGATGGGAGAGAGTGGTGTGCAGTATAGAGAATATGATCACATGTGTTTATGTGAACACACTTTATACATTAATTGTCAAGTATTTAATTTGGATAAAGTTCCTTGTGCCTGTATTCAAGTGACCATAGAGGAGCAAGACCTTTGAGTTTAGTGTTCTTATCCATGATAGTCTCCCAGGAGGACAACTGCTATGTGGAACAGTGATAAAAGCGTTCTCCTAAATAGGTGACATCTATGGCTTGGACGTTTCAGTAGCAAACCTTGCTTTTGTTTCTCAACACCTTGGATATCTGATCGCTCCCAAACCTAACATCTACAAAAAGATGTGTTTTAATATTCTCATAGACTATTGATTATTGGTCTGTGTGTTTAGCAGTGTTTTCAGCTCATCAGCCACCATGGTCTCTCATTTCACCTTTAAACGAATATGTACTTTTTTAAGTGTTTTGTTTATGCTGAAGCCAGTACTACCCTTCTTTGTCCTAGCTGCTACGGAGTAGTGGAAATCTGGACTGATTTGGGCTGGGATGGTACTGACCTTCTTCATAGCAGGCTATGTATGGTGCTGTGTTTTTGATTCATGACTAATACAATGTTCATAACACACTAGTGTTTTTGTTGTAGCTGACCAATACCTGTCCTGAAGCTTTCTTTCTCCCACTCTGCCCCATCATTGAGTAAGCTGAGAGTGCACAAGATGTTGGGAGAGAACACAGCTAGAAGAGTTGAATTAACCAAAGGGTTATCTCATACCATATGAAACCATAAACTAAAAGTAGTAGAAATAGGAGGATGTTCATAGTTATTAGTGACTGCCTAGTGATTAGACTTATCTGTATACAAGGAATAATGAAAATGCCAACAACATTAACCTGTTATGTTAAAGTAAACTTTCAGTAACTTATTTTTCTACTTAAAAACAGAGTTTCAAAAGAATAGCACATAGATATTCTACATCTGATAGTT
Source organism: Piaya cayana (assembly GCA_013389865.1). Classification (NCBI taxonomy): domain Eukaryota; kingdom Metazoa; phylum Chordata; class Aves; order Cuculiformes; family Coccyzidae; genus Piaya; species Piaya cayana. The sequence continues at coordinate 42,477 of WAAB01019066.1, forward strand.
TCTGAATAGCATGTTAGGGTTCAGAACTTGCTTCCCATCATGTTTTTTTTAATAGAGATAATGGAGGACAGTTACTTTCCCATACAGAGGACCGTATTTCTATGGGAGTTTTTGTAGTCTAAGGCTGCTATACTGTCATGATACATAAGTATAGAGACTAAATATGGTATACATTTGGGTCAATAAAGGATAGAACAGCTAAGAATGCAATATATAGTTGGCAAGCTGGTTAGCTTTTGGGATGTCCTGGTCCAGAGGCTACCAGAGGTTTATGTTCTCTGGCGTCTAAATTCAGGCTGATAGACTCCAATAATCTACTTATGTGTTGCTGGTTCCTGTTTTATTTCCTGTCATACTGAACCAATGCTTTAAAACCTCTTTCTTCAGAATTATTCTAGGTTACTATTACAATTACAAACTAAACCTGTGTTTCAGAGATATCATTTCTATACGATAAGGTTTTGTTTTGTTTTATTTTATTTTTTTAAATCTTTTAATCATGTTTTGGGTGGATAAGTAAAATCCTTACTCACTGACAAAACTAGGTTTTGATGCATTTTGTAATAGCATCATAGCATACATTGTAAAAATAAACCAGTGTCATGCCTAAACTGGTTCAGTAGACATATGAGTCCTGTAAAGTTTTTCTATGGTCTATGAACAAGTTGATACAGCTATACTCAAAACATGTTGCAACGTGCTAATTACCGTGTCTCAGTTCCTTAAAGCAGTAGCTTCTGGAAAGTTGAACAGCACTGGCAGTGAAGACTGACTCATACAGCAATCATAACACTACCTGAACAGTTAAAAGTTGTCTGTACATGCATGAACTCTCACAGCTTTGGGCAGAAATTCTTTGCCAATTGACCAGCCAATTGTGAAATGGTCTTCTGTTGCCCACTCAAACAATCTATGACATCTTCCCCACTTCCTCTAGGACAGAAGACATGCTAGGCATGCTTCTAGGGCAGGATATAGCTAAGACAACCCCGGTGCGTCCACAACAAAAATCCGAAGGGCAGGTGTATGAGAGTTTTGCTCTTATGAGCCCGCTTTGGAAGCTCAGTTGTTTTGAGTTAGATAAGGGAAGTCCTGTGCATGTATCCTGGAGATACTTAACTTGAATACATATGTATTTCAATACTGAAAAAAAACCCAACCAGTTGGAACATTAGCATTTAGCCTGGACTGACTTGAAATAACTTGTAGATGTTTTTAATGCACTTTTTCAATGTCTAGAATCTTAAGATGTCAGGAGACATATTAAACTTCAAAGCTAGATATTTCTTCTGAGTTTGTGGTAGGTGGGATAATTAGACTCAAACATCAAACAGAGGCAGATATTTAAATATAAACTTTTCATGTATTGCTTTGTATCAATGGGCATCTCCCCTAATGGTTCTACGTTTTTTTCAGTCAGCATACAGCAGAATTAATTCTTTTAAGGTAAACCAAGCTAGCGTTATAATTTGTGTAGACTTCTGATGGTATGCATATTTGTCCAGATAGCATGCTAGGAAAGATGACTACCATATACTGGAAGTAATCTAACAAGGCATTAAGTATATAAGTAGTTCTACTTGTTTCAGTGGGATTAGTTATGTGTCTAAACAGAGAAGCTGATGTTAATATATTACTGGCCTAGGGTTACTGTTATTAAGCACCTAAGATGAGAGAAAATTCGTAATGTGTACTTACAGGTTGACAATTTTAATTTTCCAATGTTTACAATTACGTGGAATATTTATAAGGAAAAATACAGTATAAGCAAAGACAAGACTAAATTTGCAAGAGATTCTTATGTTTTCTTTTCTGTCTCCATTTGCTCCGTTCATTCCCAAGTGTGAGCATGTTATGGTTCACTTGCTCCGATGAGATGGAAAATACATGCAGTGGACTACAAGAAGTGACTAATGCAAGAAATTGGAAGTCTATGGTTTATTCAGATTTCCTCCAAATCCATTCATAATCCTAATTTATGGAACAGAGGTTCTAATTCTTCCTTTCCTTAAAGCATACAAGGTAAATGAGGTTGTTCTAGTTGGAATATGGGTCAATGTACAAAACAGTACTTTTCAAGAATGTTTAGCAGCATATATCTCCTCTTTGGAATAAGGGATAAAAAAAGGAATATTGTGCAGACCACTCCAGAGTGAGGAACAAAATGGGAAAAAGAGGAGGACTACTATGGTGTTCTAATTTTTTTCCGCTCTGATATTTAAGGATTCCCGTAATGTAATAACAATCAGACTAATGCTGAATTTATACGTCTGCCAAAAAGATTGCATAGAACATTATCGTGACAATGTTCTGATATTGGAAACCTTCTGAGAAGAAGTATTTAATTACTCTAAATTTAATTGTCACTCAAACATGAGTCAGAATCTTATTTCACCTTACTTTTACTGATAATAGAAAATGAGTTTTAAGTGAGGTTTTCACAGAAAATGTTGCTGAGAAAATCATAAGAGCATAAATGAAAATAACCAGAGATCTTAGGCACCATGTTTTCACTAATGAAAGACAGAAGTCCTCAGTAGTGAAACCTGTGAAAGAGATTTAACTCTGTCACTGGGACTCAATAACAAGGACCTTTTAAAGACAAGTTTCTTCTTTATATGTTTCAGAGTGAAACACCAAAATTTAGTCTCTACCTCTCATTTCTACAAGTTAATAATAGAAAGTAGATTAAATAACCATCTGACAGGACAGTAAACTATGTTCTCAATCTGTCTCTAGCAAAGTTTTCTAAACTAAGCAGAGCATTTTTTTTCTAGTTCCTGTTTCCTACAGGGAAAAAAGCTGAGCACTAGTCACCCTATGATAAAGAGTAATGAGAAAAACTACACTGAATTTAAAATACCTAATGCCTGGGAAACAGTATAAGTCTTTATAAAGCTCCATGTATATTGGGTGGTTAAGTGACAATTGATATTTAAACATGCGCTATATTTTACAAAATCATTTCAATGACCTTGGTATTATTTTACTTCAATACAGCAATAGTATTCCTAGCACTTGATAGTCTGGTATTTCTCATGCTGAAATAGAGACATTACTTCCCAGAAAAGTATACTGCTGTTCTTGGATGCTGCCCTAAATGTAAAAATGAACTGATGGAAACCAAAATGGTACAAGTGACTTGTGAGATATTTCAGCACTAGGTGGATGGTCTTCTGGCTGGATTTGCAGCTGGAGTCCAAAGAAAGTTTTACCTCAGTATGTTGATAACTTTGGTGGGTGAAAAACACTGCTGCAATTGAAGATAGGAAAACCGTGAAATAGGTTGATGGCTTTTATGGATTATTCTATTATTCTTTGTTCAAGATACTTATACCTGTTAATGTCACTAATGTTTGTTGACATGGATTGATGTATTTAGTAATACAGTGGGAAAAATCCTCATTTAATACCCCAAAAGAGAAAAAGAATTGCATTAAACTGTTCTTTAACAGATAGAGTCACAGCTATCACCAGTAGCCTTAGCTAAGGCTGTTGCTGAGATAAAAACAGACTTAAGTTTTACACATTAATCTCTCATGTGTTGCCTTCTTGCAAGGGAAAGGGAAGAGCAGAAGGTTAAGCCTTGAACTTGCTGTATTTTCTTGAAATATTCTGTAGCCATGTGATTTGTTTTCCTCAACATTTTTTTTTTAGGTGAACCAAAATTTCTTAGTTGAAAAGTTTCTTACTTTTGAAGTTGAGTTGATTTTATAGTAACACAGGAAAATATAATATATGCTTTTATGTGGAAATCACTGTGACAAATTTAAATATATGGGGAGGAACGTATTTTGCCATTGAAAACCAAACTTCAAGATAGTAGGTTTTTCTCAAAATTGGATGCAAACCCAAGGTATTGGCAGATATAACCATTTAATAAATCATCCCTTCCACACACTTTATTTATGGTTTTGACAACTTTACGTGTAATTTTGCAGTCAGAACACACGTAGTGAAGGATCTGGGGAAAATGCTAGAATTCAGAAGTCAAACGAATCTCTTTGGCCAGGTAAAATTCACCTTCAGTTGCATTTGTGTAAATTTACATTAACTGCACTTATACAGGTTTTAGTTTAAATTGATGTTAGTATAACCCACACCAGAATTTAGGTCAAAATGTCTAGTAGGTGGTTGCATTTTAATGAAGAAGACTTTGTTCCATGTTTACTGTAAAAAAACAGTGAATATCATGTTGACTTACTTCAGTTGCTTGTCATTTGTTTTTTAGTGTTTATTGTCAATAGAAGAGTTACCATAATATTTAAGTACCTTTAACTTCCATAGAACTTCCAAAGACTGTACATCTTGTTGCAGAGGGGAATTTGAAAATCTGTAGCTGGTTATAAAAACAGAGAAAAATTTAAACGTTGAGAATGCTCTGAATTCTTGTGAGACATATCTGAGGATTGTGACAAGAATGGCCTGTTTATAGGTTTATGTATCCACACTTTAGATACTACTAAGTTTCAGGTTTGTGAGTAAGTATCTCACTGTGATTCACTCTTCTGTAAAACAAGCATGATACATATTTCTTGCAAGGAAAATTAAAATGCATGCAAAATCTAAAAGGCTGAAATAAATTTCTTGTTAATGGTCTTACTGATAGGATGGCTACTCATACTACAGTCTTCAACTGCTTATAACTGTGTGATCCTCCACTTATTTTTAGTAAGCTTAGCTGAGTTGTGGCTCTTTCAGCCTCAATCTTCCTTTGGGTTCAGCTGATGACTTTTCTTCCTGCTTTTTAGAGAACTGCAAGCCCAGAAGTCTGCTGTCTCTATAGAGTAAGTACAACTCTACATGTGAATACATCTGTTCATTTTCTTAATCCAGGCTTGTTTGTGCCTTACACTATATTCAATTCATAATTAGCTTTACAAATTATAATTTAAATCTACTCATTGCATCACAATGATCCACTTGTCTGAGCCATATTTGTCCAACTCCCACTTATTACCCAAGCTCAGATTTGCAAAATGTAGTTCTCAGGAGATCAAAGCAATAGCAAACTATCTGTACATAACCCAAGAAAGATTTGGGATTATTTTGTTGAAAACATTATTTGTATACACAGCAGCAGTTTGCGAACATTTTTGAAGATACTATAAGTGCATCAAAAGACAAAAATCTGTCTAAGGAAAGTTGCCATGACAGTGTCTGATCTTTCCAACAATTGCCTTCCTACATATACCTTTGGACATCCTGAGCCTGCTTTCCAAAACAATTTATACAAAATCAATTTTATACTCCTTTTTAACACTAGAAAGTTTGATAGCTAAGTACTTATATTCCTGAGTGTGCGATCCTTTGCCTGCCATCACCAGCACGTTAATATCTTGTGTGGAATCAGAAGCATCAGGGTCAGTTCTGCTTTTACTGGATGAGAGACTGTGGTGGTGCATACAGTACAAATCTCTTTTCTGCATATGCTGTTCGCTGGGGAAGTGCATTTGGAGACTTCATCTAGCTGCTTGTACTGGTCTGTGAGAAGTGGACTTTTAGATCCTCGGAAAACATTGTAGGAGGAAATAATTAAAATTAATAATTACTTGTAATGTTTATTACTTCCTTTTGTGTCTCCCTAGAAACCACTGTGTGTTTGATATATGAAGACCATTTCTCCTTCTTCCCTGACCCAGCTTAAGCTTTTTTAAGAGATGGTGGCAAGTGAAGGATTGTCAACTGCTTAAGCAGCACTAAACAAAGGAACTCATGCTGATGTAATAAGTACCTGGCTATATTAGACTCAAAAAGAAAAGATGAGGTTTAATCACTTTGGACCAGGAGTTTATTCCACGTGTCCATCAGATTCATCTTTCAGAGTAAACTCTTTCCTATAGCTACAATAAGCTTGAGTAAAAATTCTGATTCTTCCATCTAGAAAAGCATGAATTTGTGTTCTCCCTAGCTTCTCCAACCATCCTCCATTCCTTGCTATGCCATGTCTGCAAGAAATAAATTAATACTGATTAATAGCCACTCATGACTAAAATAATGGAAGCAGGACAGAATTGTGACCATTTTCTGCAGGACTGAATATACATGTCGTTGCTCTATACGTTGCCTTTGGAAGACATATGTTTAAGCAGATTTCCTCAGATTAACACTATTTCTCTCCTCCATTTCCCTCATCAAAATTTGAAATGGGGTAGATATTTCCTCTAAAATCTACCCCTCTACAATTTTAAGAAATATCTAATATAATAATTAGAGAGTGAATGACTCAAATTTATTTAGTCTTAAAACTGCTGAGGAGGGTTTTCAGAGAATGCATCTGACCCCTACCAAACTGCATATCTGTGCTTCAAAAAAAGGCCCTGACTATGTTTTATGGAAAGGTATTATATATTGATAGATAAGAGATAAATAGAGAGAGAGAGACAGACTGAGAAACAGGTATGTATATATGTATGTATATGTTTATCTGTCTCCAGACAACTAGAGATATAGGCATAGATAAAGAGCGAGAGAGAGAGAGATAGACAGACAGACAGACAGACAGACAGATGACATCAATACATAGGGTCAAGACATAAATCAGGCCACCTAGCTCATTTTTCCTTACAAAACTTCAGAAAAAGAAGAAACATTTCCACTAATATAGATTTTCACATGCTGAAGGAAAATATCAGAGGACCATGGGAAGTTTTGCCAAAATAATCCTATGATGGCAAGGCTGATGCTGCCTTGGAAGTCCAGCATATGGTTTACTGCTGGGATGCTCTATCAAGTCAGAAGACATAACCTGGGAATCAGATACTATTGATGTTTGCAGTCTAGCCATAGATCAGCCTTGAAGTGAAACAATTAACCCAGAGTGCAGCCATATGGTCTGAAATACGACAGTGGTTCATTTCAGGTTGAACTAAAATTGTGTACTCTGCAATGAAGAAGTGCTTTACATAGTTTCAGGTCAGAACATCAAATGCTGCAAAATGCCTCATTTTCTAAAAATCTAACTTTTTCTGAGCTGTTCAGATGAGCCTTGTTGGCTTTCAAGGTCTCCTGACACACAGTCCTGAAAGAAAAGGAGAGTTGTAACTAAGATTTAGTGTAAATTATGCTGCAGAGGCATTCAGTCACTTTGAAGGCTTAAAAAAATGGCTTTACATTTTGAAGGTCAGAAGAGCTATTAAGACATCCTCCAGTGACTTTTATATCTTTTATACAATGCAATTTGAGAAACAAATGAAGTGTCTTGTTCTCTATTTTTTCTTGTGAATCTTTCTGTGTGATAACTTCTCTTTGGTGCATGTTATCCATTCTTGGTATACAATGCTAACTCATTAATCTTCTGAAGGGAGGGAAGCGAGTCAGTAGGTCGTTCTGGAGAGAAGAGATTGATTACACCCTGATAATGTCATGAATGACTTGGAGGTGGAGATCTATGAGAACCTGAGGGCTGATACTGAGAAGGCATGGAGGAAAACCCCTTTCCATCATCTTCCAGCAGTCCTGGAGGACTGGGGAAGTTCCACTGGACTGGAGGCTGGCTGATGTTGTGCCCATCTATAAGAAGGGTCGCAGGGAGGATCCGGGGAACTACAGGCCTGTCAGTCTCACCTCAGTGCCAGGGAAAGTCATGGAGCAGGTGATCTTGAGTGCTATCATGAGGCACTTGCAAGAGA
>WAAB01019066.1:50830-61215 GCA_013389865.1 Piaya cayana
ACAGGACAAGGGGGAATGGCCTCAAGCTCCGCCAGGAGAGGTTTAGGTTAGAGATTAGGAAGAAGTTTTTTACGGAAAGGGTCATTAGGCACTGGAATATGCTGCCCAGGGAGGTGGTTGATTCGCCTTCCCTGGGGGTGTTTAAGTTACGAGTGGACGAGGTCCTGAGGGACATGGTTTGTGGGAGTGGTTGGACTCGATGATCCAGTGGGTCTCTTCCAACCCGGTGATTCTGTGATTCTGTGATTCTGTGAAACCCTCAAGCAAACTGTGTATTTCATGACTTCCTTACCCACTGATAAAGGAAGCTGAGCATCTCTCTTATCTTGGTAGAGCAATCCTCCCACTTTGACAACCTAGATTTTGCTGTAACTCCAATGTCATGATGCAATTTTATCTTTAGGGCCAAAAAAGGCAGATATCCATCTTGAGATAGTTGGTGAACTCTTTCAACAAAACTCTCTACCTCTCAAGTGACATACCTCAATAAACCACAAGTAAGAACAAAAACCAACAGAATTTGACAATTTCTTCTGTAGGGTTTGATAATTCTGTCACTGTAATGTGACCTCCATCTCAGTCAATGGTTTATGCTAAGAGTTCTGAGGAAGATTATTGTTGAGGAGGCTGATCAATTAACTTTTTACAATCTTTGAGAAGTTACATATTAGGAACTTTCAGACCTTGTTTCCTAATAATATTTCCCAGGTTATTACAAGTGGAGGTTGAACTAGAATGTTAGGATGATTCTTAGCACCTCCCTAGAGGTCCTGTTCACTTTGGCATCTTCATGTTAAGAACAAAATACATAAGGATTAAAGAAACATTATCAGACTGCCCTGAAAGATAATTCAAACTACTCAGGTAATAACCTAAATAATAATTCATAAAAACTGAAAGTATCCCAGACAGCAATAAACAAATCTATATTCTTTGTAAGTAAGTGGTTTGTGGGAGGGAGTGGATAAAGGATAAATAATTCTATATAGCTCCCCTAATTGCTTTTTGTAGTTTTGCCTTATGATGTAAATCCCAGTAAAATCTGAAGAAAAATATATACAAGAGACAACAGCTGATGACAGAGGATTGTTTACAAATGACTTGGCAAGACAGAATAAAGGATATTCCAGTGAGTTTACAAATTGGACTGATTACCAGAAAATTCAAGTTTATCAGAAATGTCAGTTGTTACTGTTGTCTTGTGGTGTATCCCATGGATTTTCTTTTCCAATTCCTTGGTCTCTTCTAAATTAACCATTAGTATCAAAGGAAGTCAAGTAAGAGGCTCTTTTATGTTAAGTCCTTCAAGGAGGCAGTGGCCTCTTTTTTACTGATCTCATAGTCAGTGTTTGTTTTCTAAAGCAGTTCCAATAGTAAAATAGCTCCACGATAAATACCAAACAGCAACTTACTAGAAGTAGGTATACCTAAATAATTCAGAATGTTGGGAAATGTTGTGTGGCACCCTAGTCCTTTAGGCAGTTTTGTGGTGTGTTCAAGGCTGATGTTGCTGGCCAGGAATCTCAGTGGTCAAGAAACTTCATCTGAAGACACCACCATCATGTCTTCTGCCATGATTATACGTTTCCAATATCTCCAGTGCATGCATTTTTAAGGCAACCACAAAAAGAGACCTTACGACATTATGTAAATTCAAACATTGTTTGTCAAGCACTTTGTATAAACTAAAATATTCAAGTCTTGATCTATAAGTAACTATTTTCCTATTTTTTTAATGAAAGTATTTTTGTGTGGTTTTAATTTAGAAGACATTGACTTAAAATGTCACAGAACACAGGGAATTTTGGTGTATGTCCACAGTCAACATTTTGGGATGATGAGACCAAATAAACAAACTGTTGTTCTTTCTACTGAATCAGCCAGAAGGTGACATATCTGCATATATTATGACTAACAAGTACTTAGCAATTTATCTTAATTACTTTGCTTCTTGTATTCCAGAATTCATGTTAAATTACTGAAACTTTGTCCTTGTCTGCAACTGAAATCTCCTCAAGCTATTTGTTTAGTTTTACCTTTTATTTGCTCTGGAAAATGTATCCACCAATCTGAAAGTATTATACTTGCCAATTGTCACTAGAGTTTTTAAATAGATTCTTACAGCAATGGATTAATTTTCAAAAGTCCCCTACATCATGATGGAAGTCATTTATATTTTAATATTACTACAGCTCCTCCGTATACTGACAGAAAAAGAGAATCTTCCACTTAGTTTGCTCTCTGTCTGTAAATACAATTTTATAAATCAACTGGATCTATTCTGCCTTATGTTTTGAGTAGTATATTAAAATTTGCCTTTCACTGAATCTTTGTGACTTTATTTTATTTCTTGATGCCAATCATTCTTGTTCTGGTGATAAGATTATAACTAGGCAAAATGTATTTCATGCTCATCTAAAGCTCAGATTAAAAAGCCTAAAAATTCAACCCATATATTTAGATGGCTTTAGCTGCTGAAAAACTGGAAGTTGTATGCTCCTGAAACTGTCTTAGGGTCCTTTACAGATAGGTACATCAAGACAAGAAATAGTCACAAACTTTCTGATGGAGCACAACTTCTGTGCATTGAAACCTACATCTCAAAGCTGATCTGCAAAGACATTGTAGACCTGTGTTTATTGTAACTCAGGAACAATTCTAGGATGACAAGATGCTGTCAGCAATACCAAACCTCGAGATCTTCTTGTTATTTGGAGATAACCACTGAGATTAGCACCTCCAGAGATTGATTTATCACAAGCTGGGATGACTAGGATACTGCAAATGATGTTTGCCAATGACTAAATCTGGAATCTAAGCAGGTGGTTAACATCTTTTTATGCAGCTGAAGTTGAATGAGATCAACTCTACCTCTGGGGCAATGTGTGAGATCTAAGAAAACCAGCCTGCTAATAGTTCAGGTATATAAAACTGAGACACAGGTAATTGGGATAACAGAGAATTCAGTGCTAACATCTGGTGTATAAATTGTAAATTATTAGTGCACTTATGCCCTATATTAATATATGGGTATGTCAGCATATAGCCAGTGCTAAACTAAGAGGGAAATAGTATGGTATTAAAGCATTGGAAAGAGAGATTGGACAGTGAAAAGTAAGTGCTAAAATGGAAAACAGATGTCATCCTCCCTGAATAGCTCAGAGACTGCTCCTTCATTTATCTTTGCTGTTATTACAAAATCAGTCTAGAACAGATAGTGGCACTAATGAAGGTATCATAGCTCAAACTCTATCTTTCATTGTGCTTTGCGAAAAAGAAACTCTTTGCTCTAATACAACAGAAAACAGGGATTAATTGTCCTAAAAGCTTCTTATATCATTCTGGGTCTTTATCTCTTGCCGGTTTAACTTAAAAGGAGATGAGCTTTGGAGCTGAGTGTTTGCAAGTCCTAGTATTTGGCTGTAGATATGTAGATGAAAAATCTCCTTTATTTCCAGTGATAAATGATGGCCTAGTGATGAAGTCATCCTGGGTAATCAAAGGGAGACCTCTACTTCATTCATTCTGCTACTTAAACATGGAGTTTAAGAAACAGTGTGACAATTTTGGATAGATGTTGTTTCTTAGTTAGGACTGCTTGTCACAAAACATCTAGTGACAGCTACAGGCTGTTCAGATGGGACAGAACATGAAGGGGGGGGGGGCATTGCTCTCTATATCACAAACTGGGTAGAATGTGAAGAGCTGTCTTTGAAGAGTCACCACGAACAGGTTGAAAAGTTGTGGGTCATGAAGCACTTTTGTTGATAGAAGGTGAAGGCAGGTTGTAGTATTGACTTTAGGGATTCTGTTGGATCCCACTTTTTCCTTTGCAAATGTCATCTGACTAGTCATGTTTACAAGTGTTGACATTATTCAGCCTTTGACTTGCTCAGAAAGGTCAGCCTTAACTGGACCACATCAAGAGGCATCTCTGTGGCTGTAGTGCTTTCTTGTAGGTACAGATAGAGATGTCAGTCATACCAGCAGGGATGTGCTGAAAAGCTTTTGACAGCAGTTGTCCTCCTCTCTGCAGAGGGCTAAACACTGTTACCACACTGCAAAAGAACTGTAAGTCAGATCTACAGGACAGCAAGACTGCTTGCTTACACTGCCTGGTCTCAATGAAAATTGTTGTTAAAAAATATCAGTGCTTGCCACTAGCAAAGCAGAAGGCTGTATATATCAAAGAGAGCTACTTAGAAAGGAAAACCAAGAAGTGACTTACTTGCTTGTAACTTGTGAGCTACAAGTAACTCTCAGAGAGGCAATTAGGAATGTATTTCCTAGGGAGTTTGAAGATACGTACAAGAGAGAATGTCTCAAGGATGTATCCATGTCCTGAATCCATGACAGCAATGCTTCTCTGCCTCAGCAAGACTGGTATCTGTTAAACTAACTATAGGAACTTCTACATTGAACAGCACTTTTCCCAGAAAAATACATCAGAAAGATTTGGCATGGTGCTTAGTTTCCCCTTGCACATTTCATGATTTGACTGGAAATAATAGTGTGCTTATTTATGCAAAATATAACAGTTACAACATCACTTTCTGTGTTCAGTCCCTTTAAACTTCTTCCAGCACTGGCTGAAAGAGATCTAGTACAAGTTTTCACCTCCATACCGCTTCCTGCTATCAGTCTTTTTGAGGAATGTAGTGGGTAGCCAAGAGAAAGGAGGCAGGAAGACACAGTCTGCTGTACCTGTATAAGCATACATAACCTTATCTAATGCATTAAATATATTGTGTGTGTGTGTGTGTGTGTGTGTGTCTGTCTGTCTATCTATCTATCTATCTATCTTGTCCTTTAAGAAAAAAACAAAGAGGAATTTGGCTGCTCTAAATAAAATCAACTCTGAAGAAAGATACAGCTCATTATCTCCTTTTTGTAAGCAGTTCATTCTGTACTGAGCTCCATATTTCCAAAGGATCAGAGATATTAATCAGGATATCCCACAACAGATCATCTTCAGATGTTAAATGAACTGTTGGTGGAAAAAAAAATAAAGAACATAAACTACAGTTGCTTAAATGTTTATTGATCATCCACAAACTTTCCACTTTGCCTTGAAGAGATCTAATAAATAGAGCTCCAAGACAGATGAAGAACATTTATCAATGTTAACATTAGCTCTTCTATTTCACCAAACTGAGTTCTATATAAACGAGACCAAATCAAAAAGCAAGATTGTGTCACTATTGCAAGAGTTCTAGCATAAATAATACTGCAGGAGATGGAAATACAGAAACATGAGAATAAATGTTTTGCATGTATAGGACTCTTACCTCTACATGCTCTTCCGCAAAAGTTGCATGTGGTTTACCCAAAGAGTAAACCTGCTTAAATAAGGATATAGTGAGATTGAAATTCTTTTTGGCTTGTTTTAAGTCAACAGTCACAAGAGATGATATTACAAAGGGAATTTTTTAATGTATTTTTGAAAATGAAATACCCTCATATTGAAAATAATAAGGTTTTCCTAAATTTCACATACATTATTATATATTTTCTTATTGGATGTCAGAAATATTTGTATGGTCACTGTGAATTTGGCGGGAAACTCTAGTAGCAGAACTTCCAAAATGTAATTAAAAACATTTGACACAGTTTCTCACAGCATCCTGTTTGGGAAACCGTCAGCCTCTGGCCTGGACAGGTGCACACTCTCCTGGGTGGAAAACTAGTTGGATGGCCAGGCCCAGAAAGTAGTGGTAAATGGAGTCAAATCCAGCTGGGGGTTGGTCACAAATGGCATCCCCAGAGTTCAGTGCTGGCTCCAGTCCTGTTCAATGTCTTCATCAATTACATTCATGAAGGCATTGAGTGTACCCTTAGCAAGTTTGCAGATGACACTAAGCTGGGTGGAAGTGCTGATGTGCTGGAGGGTAGGGAGGCTCTGCAAAGGTATCTGAAGAGACTGGACTGCTGGGTTGAGACCAGTGGCATGAGGTTTAACAAGGCCAAATGCTGGGTCCTGCACTTGGGGCACAACAACCCTGTGCAGTGCTACAGACTAGAAGTCTGTCTGGAAAGCTGCCTGGAGGAGAAAGACCTGGGAGTGTTGGTCGATAGCCAACTGAACATGAACCAGCAGTGTGCCCAGGTGGCCAAGAAGGCCAATGGTATCTTGGCTTGTATCAGAAACGGTGTGACTAACAGGTCCAGGGAGGTTATTCTCCCTCTGTACTCGGCACTGGTGAGACTGTTCCTTGAATACTGTGTGCAGTTCTGGGCGCCTCACCACAGGAAGGATGCAGAGTCTCTGGAGAGTGTCCATGGAAGCTGGGGAAGGGAATGGCTGAGAGAGCTGTGGTTGTTTAGCCTGGAGAAGAGGAGGCTGAAGGGAGACCTTATTGCTCTCTACCACTATCTGAAAAGAGATTGTAGAGAGGAGGGAGATGGCCTCTTCTCCCATGTGACAGGGGACAGGACAAGAGGTAATGGCCTCAGGCTGCACTGAGGGAAGTTCAGACTGAAAAAAAATTCCACAGAAAGGGTCATTGGGCACTGGAACAGGGAGGTGGTTGAGTCACCTTCCCTGGAGGTGTTTAATATATGGGTAGAAGGGGTGCTCAGGGACATGATTTAGTGGCAAATAGGAGTGGTTAGACTTGATGATCGAAGAGGTCTTTTCCAAGCTGGTGATTCTATGTTTCTGTGATTCTGTGATTCTTCAGTCAAGTCAGAGCCTTTATAAAAACAAATGGAAACAATGAAGCTGATGGTTTTGATTAATATCTGATCACAGAAATTCTATTTCTGCTATGAGAAAGAAAAATTACTTCATTAGCCATCTTTGTTATATGTAAATGACTGAGAAAGCAAAACAAAACTATTTTAACAGACTCCCCTGGAAAAATTAAACTTTGGTATATCCAATAATGACAGCTTTAAATATCAGTATGAAAAGTCAGTATTGAAGTCCACACAATCCTTAAATGTCTTCCAATTCTAATATAAATTATCTGACACTCATTTGACAAAAACGTCCACCAAAATGCCCAGCTAGTGTCATCTTTCATCACATTTTTCAAAGGACTGGTAATTATTCAGAAGTCTGAATGTTTTCAGCCTCATCAGATTATCCTCCCTCTCTTAACCCTATAGGAAACCTTTCCAGAAATACAAAGGATGTATTAATCTTACTTTGCTATGATCCTTCCATCCAGTGTGACAAAACTTACAATTATTTCTTTATTAGTGAATTGAGGGCAAGTTAGTAAGGCAGTGCTTATCTCTCAAAAGTTACTAAGTATTTTAACCAGAACAAATACTTTTCCAAGATTTCATACTGCCTGCCATCTTCCCTGTTACCCTGTATGTGCCCCAAGGACTGTGGCCAGCTAAGGAAAACTGCAGGCTCTTCACAGCTGCACTGCAGGAAGGTATCTTTGGTTTTGTGCAACACAGTGTAGACATCTACTGAAGAGAATCTGACAAGAAAAGGAATGCACCTTGTGGGGTTGAAAGGTTCCCCTACACAACTGCAATTTGCTGGCTAAAAGGATGGCTGTGTAATTAAATTCTTACATTTTCACAGTGTATTTTGGTAACTTTTTCATTCACCTGTGTAATGCAGATATGCATGTGCATGCTTAACATGATTTCAGCTCTCTATGAAACAGAAGGAAGATATTAAGTCTGTCCATTTCTGGTGCCCTTACAGTACTTAACACAATCTACCTTCGCATAACATCTCTTGTTTTCATTATATATTCCACTTAGCTGTTTGCTCTGTGGTACATCTTGTCTTCTCTGTTTATAGACTCAGTGCTGCACAGTGAACTGGAAAGCATCAACAGCCAAAATACTGAATACATAAAAGATCAAATGTGTTGTAGGAGGCCATCAGTGTTTGCAGACTCATTGTCATGGAAAACTCTGTAATCTGAAAAGGAGCTAATCTGTGATGAACTCACTGACAAATAAAGCCCTGAATGATCCCATAATAATGGAACATGTAGTCATAAGTTTAAGCAAATACGCAAGATCTTGTGAGTATATGCAGGAATAACTGCACCTGAACGAATTGAATACAATAGCTTGTTGTATCCCAAAATAAATATATTAAGCAAGTATCTTATCATTTGCTAACTGAATGGTGCCTGATTTCGTAGGTGATAGGTTTAGCCTGTAAATATTCTGTAAATATCTCTGTCTCATGATCTCTTTAAGTTCATTCTTGATAATAAAATTAAAACTATCTTAAAAGGATCATGTATTAAGACTGATTTTGTTTGAGTGCTAAAGATCCTCATCTTAGTCTGATACCTTCTAGAGTGCTAATACTGGGTCAGTGTATTTGGACTTTGTGGTTCTGTGGGTTACAAAGGACTCCAGATGAATGGAAAAATTTTGACAGATTTTTTTTTTTTTAAATTACAGAAACCTCTGATTTGCCAAGTTCTGCAGCCCTTCATCCAACATTAACTTTTCTTTCTACACAGAGAATGCACAACAGAAAATGGAAATATCTGTATTAAGCAGCATTAAAATTAACTGCTTTTTTGAGCAAAGAATAAAAATTTCTTCATAGATGTTAATTGTGGAGAGACCTTAGTGCTGATAGAGTTTATTCAGACCTTACCTCTACTAAGAGATTTGTTTCTGTGTTCTTTCACTACTGATTCACATGGAGGCAAACCATTTAATCTACATCTGTGCTCTTTCAGCACAGTAATTGTTGTGTCCTAGAATCTGATTCTGCTAGTTTCAATGAATGCTTCACTTTTTCCCTTTTATTTTTTTTCCTCAAGATTATTAGAAGAAAAGCTCTTCATCTTTTGCCTTTAGTTTTCTAGCGGTGACAGTTAAATATTCTCACCAAACCCAAGTGGAAATTACTCAGGCATATAATAATATTTAGCCCTTTTAAGACACCTGACCTCAGTGTTTAGTTTTGTGCTATTGAAAAGATCAATTGTACATACAGTTGTAATTTTAATAATTAATTTTTATAATTAAAAGTTCACTTAATGGTATTTGAATTTCCAAAGCTCTATATAGGAAAGGAGTTAGAATAAACATTTCTGTATGTGAATAAAAGAAAAGAGTGCTTATTAATGGATACAACTTCTGAAAACTGGAAAGAATCACACAAGAATGTGGTTGTACTTTCAAACATCTGTACAAAGCATGAGGTCACAATGCACTGGACTTACTCAATATTTATTAGAGGATTAGATGCTTCCCACAAGTCTTCACCTGAGTTGACCTGAAGCCTTTCACTCACCAGATGTCAGGTGGAACAGGATGATTAACTTGCCCTTTGCTGCATCACACAATCCAAACTGTAGCAGCTTCCTGACTTAAGTTGCTAGTGCCTCTCCTGCTTTCGGTTCTCTAAGTCTGAATAAACCATGCTACTTTCCCAAACCTCTTGATCACTTGTCAGGTCTCTGAAGCCATGGAATTTCAGCTCCTTCTTCCTCGTTTATTAAATCAGAAGTTATTTTACTGTTTCACAAGTGCCAGACAACTCTTTCAGTTCTGGTCTCAGTTTAGTGCAACAACAAAATACCACACCTTCTGAAACTAAGCTTTTTTTTTTTTAAGACACAAAACCCTGAGTGACAAAAAAAAGAAAATTTCTTTAGCTTGATCCTTTAATTTCTTCTTACCGCTTTATCCTCTCTTGGAGACTGGAGATATTCCATTCACCAATTTAAAGTAGTTTCTGAGTTATCTTGAAATTTTGCTTCTCTGTCCCAGATTTTCAATAATTAGGGAAACTAGATGCCTCTGGCAAATGCTATGCTATAAAAAATACTTACAAAATTCAGGCTTCTTTTAAAATCACCATGATGGGAAAACCAGCCCAGTCACACACACTCCATTTACAGACTGTGTAAACTCCTTTCTTTATGGAAAGTTTTAGATTTTCCTCTCATGTAAACTGAGAAATCTGAAACTTAATCTGCTTGGGAGACATAGATGTGCCAAATTACTGGAAAAGATGGGGGAAAAGCGAAACAGGGAAGGTCAGGAACCTTTCACGGTTTCTGATTTATTTTGCACACACACCTATTGCTTTGACTGCTGTTTTAAGAAACCTGGCATCAAAATTGTTCTCTATTCCTTCTATCTGAAAATCTCTTTGACAAACCAGTCAGACAGACACTGTAAAATTCAGAATGGATAAGCTTCTTCAGAGATGGCATTTCTGGTATTTCAGTGTTTATACAGAAAGAAGTTTCATATCACGTGATTCAATGAGGAAGAGTACTGAGGCTGGGAGCTTTTCAGACTTCTAGCTTCCCTCAGTGAACTGTGACTGTTAGGTATCAAAGGCAGAATATGAAGAAAGAAACAACACATTAATCCTAATGACACAAGTTTTTTTTTTTTCCTGTTAAGTTGTCAAGACGTGAGACTGTTGCACC
>WAAB01019066.1:62803-95787 GCA_013389865.1 Piaya cayana
TTTTTTTTTTTTCCTGTTAAGTTGTCAAGACGTGAGACTGTTGCACCTCCAAATAGCTAAACACAACTTTGCTTTGAAGATACATTTGGTGAAGATTTACATCCCTAACACTTCCTCAGTCCTTTCAAGTATCATTTGCATTACTACATGTTTTGTAGAATAGCGTGTGGTTGTGGGACTACTGGCAAAGCAGAAGAAGAGAGAAGAAAATTTGCAAAAGGTACACATGAAATTTTCATGAAGTCACTAGTTTTGTAACTATTGAAGGGCTTCATGGGTCTGCAAAGGGAAGCTACTCAGTCTTGGTTCAAAGCCATGTCTTGGAGGAGGAGTTTTTTTAGTATAAATATAAAACTAGTTTCAAAATGAGAGGAATCTTTGGGTGCTTTACTCTTTCCCTCCAACTATTACTCAGTAATAAAAGACCGTGTAGCAGGTGCTTAAACACTCAAAGATGTATCTTAAGTAGATAGTGACCTTTTTTAAAGTGTGCTGCCCAGCTTCACAAATGTGTTCAAGATTAAGAGGACTTTAAAGTGGTCCTTGATTTCACTGAAAGCATACTAAGATGTATCTCAAACTCCAACTGGGGGCACGTAGGGGTCTTCTGACAATTAATTTAAAACATATAAATAAAACTGGTTGTCTAAGAATTACTTTATTTCATATTATTAGGGGTACCAACCATGTGAAAATGTAATGTACCAGCAGTAATCCATATGGATTGCCTATGTAATGATGCCAGCATCTGCTAAAAAAAGCCACAGAGACAGGAATCCCATAACCTTTGCCACTGGTTCTTGAAATCAGTGTGGCCAATACTGAAGAAATCCAGAGAACGAGAAAATGTTGAACAACACTTATATTAATATCAAACAATTTTCATGAAGGTTAAAGACTCATTTTGAATCATAATATGGAAACTAAAATCTTGTTAGTTTTATGTACAGATTTACCTTTAGATGTATGATAATGAGTTCTGAAAGGAACAAATGTTTTAACAGGAGGTTATAAGATTTTTTTTTCCTAGTTACCTGTTTGATTCTGAATGGCATATTGCAGTCATTCTTGTCTAGAGTCTTCCTGAGTGTACTGGTACAGGACATTAGCAGTGCCAACAAGAAGAACCACCCAGGAATTCACAGGTTACTGAGGAAACAAAGAGAAGCGTGGAATATTTTAAAGGTAGATGTTTTCTGGAATTTACAGAAGGAGGATGGTTTGCATTCCACAAGTACTGTATTTATTAAAAAAATAAATGTATTTAAATAATGTAATGATTCTTATCAGGACTAGAAAGCAGTACAACCATGTCTGAAAAACATCTAGTGCTTTATAGCATTAGTAGTTGGGGTAGCCATCAGTTTTCTTCTGCTTCAGTCAAATTGTTTTCTGCTAGCTCTCCTCCTACCCATGACTTTCAGAATCATTTTAACTTTCTTCATTCCCACCTCTAGTTCATCAGAGTACATTTTGCAACATGTAAGCCAGCGAGTGAGGGCTATATTTCAAGGAAGTGCAAAGTTATGCCATACTTTTAAATGAATATGCTGTTGATTATTTTTTTTTTCAAAATTTTACTTAATCTGATACTCAGATAAGAAAGAACCTGGAAAGTACTCTACAGAGTTGTGCTACCTCAAAGCTTCTGTAACTTACTTAATGTTCTGCAGAAAATGCAGCTACTTGGTAAACAGGCTTTCACATGTTAAAGGCAGACAGTCATTATGAAAAGCAGCAAAGTCTTTCTCATGCATACTGTTACCCATTTTAGATGAGAAAACATGGAAGTCACATTTGTCAAATACCAAACCTCACTGGCTACACTAGTACAAAATCAGATAGGAAGGCAACTCCCTGCTTATGAGTCTGAATTCAGAAGAAAATAGACATCTTTTTGCAGGAAAAAACAGCCTAGCAATGTTTCCTGTAGACTGAAACTATATTTACAAGAAGAATCCTCTCCTAGACTGGAATTTTTTATCACAGTTGAAACGCAATCTCTGTCTTCTCCCTTAGACACAGGTTATTTTACTCAGATGCATTGCTAAAGTACAGGTCAAGATATTCTTATTCATCCAGTAGAGAACTGTGAAGACGTATCTTCATACTACCACAGACTCATTAGATTTCTGAGTCTCATTATTTAAGAAACAGCAGATCACAGAAACTGATAAGATAAAAGGTTATACAAAAGCTTAGCAAACAGGAGAAGAAACCTGTCTTGCCTTGAGGTGTTTGAATAACTCTCACTTATTTTTAAAGTCTTTCATCGTGTTATTACATGATTGTGTTTTGAAATGTGATGCATACACATAGGAAGCCAAAGAGACCTGTGGCTGTTATCACCTAGAGAATCTTGTTAGTCTTGTAATTTTTTGTATTTCAATATTTTGACTCAAGGATCTGCTGTGACTGGAATTTCTAACATTGTAAAATTCTTTGAATAAGTAGCAATATACTATGCATTAGTTGTTGTGCTTATGAAAGAGACCTCTCTTTGTGCAGCATTTGAAAATTATATCTTATTTGCCATTTCACAAAGTTGGACAAATAAACACAATTTTTTTCAGATGACATGTAGGTCACATATGGGGATTCAAATATTCAGCCTTCCATAGGGTAAGCAACACATTTTGAGTTTTAGGAATTAATTACAAAATGTAAAATACAATAAAGGTGCATACCATGTATAATAAAGCAAAGAGCAGTTCACATGAAACAACTTTTTTTTGTTCTTTATTGCTCTTAGTACACAAGGATTTTGTGTTATAGTTCATTGGCCTACTTAGTATATTTTTAATTAAAACTGCTGACTACCATAGGCTTAGCCTAATCTCTGAGAATTAGAGACAAAACCAGATATGTAAACCTATGTAACAATAGTTACTGAGTCACAGAGAACAAATTTGGGCTCTTCAGGTTATCATGTGTGAGTTTCAGAAATGAGGATTAACACACAAGTGTCCATCCAAGATTTTGTTTTAACTTGCAATAAAGTAGCCTCAAAGCATGAGGGTCTACAGTTGCTCTCTTGTCTTCATTTAAACATCTACAATTAATGAATACAAGTGAGTAAGCATGGCTAGGAAAGAGGGAAGGAAGGAGGAAAGAAGAAAGAGGGAAAAGGAATGAAAGAAGGAAAAGACACACTTAGCAGCACGTTCTGTCTTTGATATTGTCTCCGTTAAACATTCCTAAGCATTCCTCTTCAAGTATAAACAGTCCAATTTCTGTTCAGAGCTGCAGTATTTGCACTGAGGCACATAAACACAGTGACTATCCAGGTGGTACATGTTATGAATTTATTAAAAAAAAAGAAAGTTTTCAGATTTGTTTTGATTTTTGCAGGTAAAAGCAAAAAATGTCAGGTAAGGTATCTATCAAGTCTAAATTGCCTTTTTTTGCATAGATGCTGTAAACTGAAATGTGTCTAAACATCACATGATTCTGACATAGATGAGCAGTAGTCCTTTTAACCTGGGTTATGCCAATTCACAGTGTAATGCTTTTTACATTACAAAGCCTTAGTCTCTCACAAATACAGTGAATAGGATACAAGAAAAATGTAGAACAAGAAGCAAGTAATAAGTTTAGATACCATTTATTATAAATTTTAATATTCCTAATCCTATACTAATAACTAAGATTTATATGACTACTCCCTGCTAGAGAAAATCACAATATTCTAACAGCTCTATCTTGTTTTACAAGTGACTAATAACTCCAACTAAAGTTAAGTGGAGAAATTTGAGTCAGAAGTTTCAGGCCACTGGGTCACATTGTGCACATTATGAAAAATATCCCAATTATTGTTTCTAAGAATTCATTATTATGTTGGTTAAATTTGGAACAAATTAGCAGAAATTTTTTGCTGTTCCTTGATGATGTGTTGGCAGGGAACAGAAGTATTTGTCATTATGGAAGCTAAGGAAGCTGCTAAAATTTTGAATGATTTCTCTATAGTTTATCATCTTGCTCTGCATAAGACTTTTTTTTTTTCTTCTTTAATAGAAAGAAAGGAGAAGAAAATGTAACATCAAAACAATTAGGAGAAACAGAGAGAAAAGTTAAACATTGAAACCAGAAACAGAATGTACCAAGCACCTTTAAAGCTGCTTCTTGGTCTAAAGTAATTTAGCTTAAAATCATGATTTTCTGAAGACTGAAACCCCCCCTGGCCAGGACCTTGGAATGCAATGCAACTGATTCATTTATCTACTTCACCATCTGCTAGGATGCCAAGTTTTGATAATTATACTTTACTAACTGGAGGAAAGACCTGTGGCAGCAGCCTTGTGAGACCACTGTTATCTGGCAGTCCTTCCTTTCTAGTGTCTGTATTATTCTTGTTTGTAGGTAAAGATCTAGTCTGCTGACTTGAATAATTATTCTGTCAATTGTAATTATCAGAGCAATTTACAAGCAAGTATTCATTAATAAGGAATGATTTGATAGCTAATTAAGTATTATAATTTATTCTTTTGTAACATCCTTATTGATTGGGAATACCAAACCAACACCAACAACTGAAGAAACAGTCAAATAGAAATACAGTGTTAGTGCACAATACATGTTATTCATTCCTTTTCTGTTCACCATATAATTAAAATTATCTGTGGACTTAAACTCAATGAATTTTAACAGCAATTCAATAATTCTTACTTCTTTGGAACATTTTACTACCTACTAGTAATATAAATACACATAAAAAGGATTAGGAATACAAAGGTTTAGACAATAAATATTTTATAGAGAATAATGATTCTTTTTCCTAATTTGCCTTGGCTCTGGAATATTGACTTTCAGAACATTTTTATTTCTCCTTCAAATGAGTAATTTAGAAATAAAATCTTGAAAGAGATAAAAAAAAATCTATGCAGAATTTATCTATCAAGATTTGTTGTCTAAATAGTATGTATTTGTACAAAATATCCACAACAGCAGAAGGTGAAGAAAACTATTACAGAGTAGCATCTTAGTCTTCCTAATACTCAAAATATTTACTTCAAGATCTTTAGGCTTTCTATGGACAGGCAGAAAATCTCTAACAGTTCACAGAATCACAGAATCACCAGGTTGGAAGAGACCCATCGGATCATTAAGTCCAACCATTCCTATCAAACACTAAACCATGTCCCTCAGGACCTCGTCTACTCATGCCTTAAACACCCCCAGGGAAGGTGAATTAGCCACCTCCCTGGGCAGCATATTCCAATGCCTAATGACCCTTTCCGTAAAAAACTTCCTTCTGATCTCTAGCCTAAATCTCCCCTGGTGGAGCTTGAAGCCATTCCCTCTTATCCTGTACCCTGTCAGTTGGGAGAAGAGACCAGCTCCCTCCTCTCTACAACCTCCCTTCAGGTAGTTGTAGAGAGCAATGAGGTCTCCCCTCAGCCTCCTCTTCTCCAGGATAAACACCNGAACTGCACACAGTATTCAAGGAGCGGTCTCACCAGTGCTGAGTACAGAGGGAGAATAACCTCCCTGGACCTGCTGGTCACACCATTTCTGATACAAGCCAAGATGCCATTGGCCTTCTTGGCCACCTGGGCACACTGCTGGCTCATGTTCAGTCGACTGTCGACCAACACCCCCAGGTCCCTTGTATTCTTGCAACAAAAATGGATGGTTATTTACCATCAGAAATATCTTAATTGTGACTCATGATAAATTCTTCTGGAAGCTGCTCAGAGGCCTAAGGCTGTTTAAAAGATTAAGGTATAAGAAGTTATCCATTGCTGGGGAAATAAATAGCAGATTGGGAAGGAGGGAAATCCTGGGATACAATGCTTTTGCTATAATATAAATCATGTTTTCAAACTTCAGAACAGCTTTTCCAAAATTTTACTTCTATTATTTCTGTTTTGGGGAATGCAGGCTTGAATGACTTAAGAACAAATTGTTAAGGTTTTTCCCAGCTCAAGAGAGCAAAGCCTGTGAGAGATCATAGTACCTATAATAATTTCATACAGCTTGAGACTAATCTGCTCTTCTTAAATAAGTACACACCTACTAGACAACGCATAAGAATCAAAGTGCCCAGTGTCTATGTCATACCTTCAGTGTTATCCTGTAGACCTCAGAAAAAGCACTGTGCATGGCAAAAATGTGTAGGACTTGTGGCCTGTTGCATTGTCTCCTGAATTACTGCACACTGAAATTGAAGAAATCTCAGCCACAGGTAGTGGTGAGGGGCCCAGAACTGCAGACAGGATTCAAGGAGCAGTCTCACCAGTGCCGAGTACAGAGGGAGAATAACCTCCCTGGACCTCCTGGTCACACCGTTTCTGATACAAGCCAGGGTGCCATTGGCCTTCTTGGCTACCTGGGCACACTGCTGGCTCATGTTCAGACGGCTGTCAACCAACACCCCTGAGGCTGAGAGGAGACCTCATTGCTCTCTACAACTACCTGAAAGGAGGTTGTAGAGAGGAGGGAGATGTAGAGAGGAGGGAGATGGCCTGTTCTCCCAAGTGACAGGGGACAGGACGAGGGGGAATGGCCTCAAGCTCCACCAGGGTAGATTTAGGCTAAAGATTAGGAAGAAGTTTTTTACGGAAAGGGTCATTAGGCATTGGAATATGCTGCCCAGGGAGGTGGTTGATTCACCTTCCCTGGAGGTGTTTAAGGCACGTGTGGATGAGGTACTGAGGGGCATGGTTTAGAGATTAGTGGGAATGGTTGGACTCGATGATCCGATGGGTCTCTTCCAACCTGGTGATTCTATGATTCTATGATGAAAAAAATTTTTGAACCTGGAATGATTTTGTTCTATGAATTCTTACTGAGCAAACAGCAGGGCTTCATTTACCTGTTTTTTTGGAGTAGATTACAAAGTCACTTTGTTCCCAGCTACATGCCACAGCTGCAGCCTAAACCACTGGAGACTAGTAAAGGAGGCAAGCAAGATTCCAGTGACCTATTGTGATGTGCCTATATCTCCACAAGGTTTTGCAGGGTTCACGGTTTTTGAAAACTCTTACTTTTAAACTGTCTTGGGAAAGGAATTCCTCAATTATCTCTGGAAAAAAGAAAACATGTGAGATAACAGGATATAATAACATGCAGCAATTTGATGGCCCATAAGTGAGAACTCAGACTTTTCCATTATACATGAAGTAGTGGAAAGTCTTCAACAATGCATATATGTAGGGTGTATGTAGTAATAACACAGTAGCATGTAACTGTCTATGATTAACATCTTTCAAGGAATGAAGTCTTCACTTTCCTGAAGTCCTTTTGACATGTTATAGGTTTGTGGCAATATCCATGGCACCTTGGATCAAATTCTGTGGCAGCAGAGAAGAAAAAGTTTCAGAACTACAGTTTTCAGAGGTACTACTTTAAGTTTCCAAGATTTCAACTTGTTTATTCTTTTTCTTCAAAAATCCCCCAAACAAAGCAACCAAATAAACTGAACAGACACCATTATCCAATAAATATACACTTAAAAATTAATTTTAGTTTTAATTTTTTATTTCCTGATGAGAACATTTTGGTATGTTCTTTGCTGATTAAACAAGCCTCTGAAACAGTTGGGGACACATTTCTCTATCTGATTCATAATAGAGCATCAAATAAAACATTATTTCCTCTTCCAGCTGGAGACACATCAGTGGTCCTCTATTAACAAGAAAGAGAAATCCAGACCTGTAGCTAATACAACTGACAACTTCCTATATTTCAAGTAAAGCTGTATCAACCTGTCATTCCTTAAAAAAGCCCCATGGTTATAATTCATCTACGAAGTCTTTGCAAGTACTGTTATTGAACTCCTTTTGATGCTTGCACGGAGTAGCCCAGATAGTGGTGATTTTGCATGGCACCAACCTAATTTTTCAACAACACAGTGGTTACAGAGTATTAAATACTTTGAAGCAAACCTTGGAAGTAACATTACTATAGGCAAATGAACCTTTTTTTGGTAACATTACTGTTCATTTCACATATGGTTATTTCCTCATTGGGAAAAATTCCCTATAAGCAGAATTTAAGCTTCTTAATTCCTGTGTTTTCAGCTTTTTAAAAAATATTTTACAACTGTTTTACAACTATTTCATTATTTTATTTTAATGAAATCACATTATCCATTCTGTCCAATGATTTAAATTTCTATGGGAGTTTCCCAGGACAAGGAATCTGAGTTCATTAATATGATATAGTGTCAAGGCCCAAGTATGTCAAACTTAAATTTCCTGTTAGTCATAGCTTCAGTATTTTAGTCCTGCATTTTTGTTAGGATGGTAATAATGAACACTTAATTAAATTTGAAATTCTGAGGTTTGTATATGCAAAAGCGACATGTAAATATAAAATCTCAGCATAAAGTTCTTTGACACAGTTATGCCTCTGAATTCCAAAGCCATTTTATTAATCTCAATTTTCGTCTTACCAGCTACCACAGGGAAGAAGTTAGCCAAGAAAAACATGTCTGATTGATAGTACATGTTCAGCTTTTGTTCAGGGTTATAGTAAAAAAGTTAACTAAAAAAACCCAAACACACAAATACCTGAAGCTGGAAAGCAGCCAGTAACAAAGCAAGGGTGGTAGCCGCAAAAGAGATTCACCTCAAATTTTATGTAATTTGATGTGTTCATTGGTGAACCAAAAAGGATGAGAAATCGAATGTAAATGAGGTTTACACAGTGTAAGGTTCATTGTGGTAAAGGAAGAACACTACATTCAGTAGAGAAATTAGAAACATTAGACACTTGAGTGCGAAATAAGAAAATGACGCCCAGTCTGGAAAATAGGCAGGTTACTGCATATTGGTAGAAAACAACCTAAAACATAGCTATGTAGTAGCAGAAGGATTCTGCCAAAATCTCTCAGGGTGACACCATATAGAAAATTCTAAGGGAACTTGCAAAGGAATGCAGCAACAAAAAATGTCAACGTATATTTGGGCTGTACAAGTAGAGGCATAATACTGCCAACTAGGGAAGACATGGCTCCAGTCTGTGTGGTATAAAGGAGACCCCAGCACAGATAATGCTTACAATTACAAGTACCTTTGTGCCAAAAAAATCCAGCAAGCTGGAGGGAGTTCAGGGAAAGTAGCAGAAATATAAGGTTGTAGGGATTAATTTATAAGGAAAGCTCAAATGAAATAAATACCTTGGTTTGGCTTAGTAGTTACTGGGGGGAATATGAATACATTCTTCAAACACTTCAGGGTTGTGACCATCAAGTAAGATTAATAGAATGAGATAGAAGATCTGGCTCTCTATTTACTTCCGTGGTAAACATATGCTTGAAAAAAACCTGTTATCTTCCAGATGACCTCTTTCATCTTACTTCAAATACCTCTCAGAAACAGTTGTGTTTGTATAAAGGGTATACTGAAAAAAAATTAAATTAAATATTTTATCCAACTTGAAATTTTACTTCCCTTTCAGCTTGATTTAGAGAAAATGTAAGGAAAAATGTTAGGTCCTTCTCAGAAGAAAGGCTTTAGATGCAGATAAGGAGGTATTCTATGTCAGTCCTTCAGTTGTCCTTGTGGTATATTTCCATTTTGCATAAAATATTTATTTACTTATTGACAGCAAGATCAAAACACAGATATGCCAGTTCTCATGAGATTGATTTAACCTATAAACTGTGTTACTCAACAGGGAATAACCTAGAGGCAAAGGAATAGAATTCAGGGATTAAAAGAATTTGAATCAGGATTTTAATATCTGAATGTTAAGCTGAATAATGGACTTCAAGAAGAAGTAACCTGTTGGAAGAACTTCCTTCTTGTTTGTTTGGAAGATGGGGTTTTGGTTCCCTTTCTGAAGTTAGTTTGGAAATTTGTAACAGCATGTTTACAAAAAGTCAAAATGAACTTTCTTGCTATCTCCAAAATAATTCTCCTTTCATTTCAACCTAAACTGTTAACTGAATTAGGACCAAATTTATAAATAGCTTTAATGTGGCACAGTTGGCATTCCTCAGCAGTGACAACTATCAAACAAGGCAGGAAATAAAGCAGATATTTACCACAGAACTCATTTAGGTTGTAAATACTTTCTGTGTAGTTCCATTTATCCAAGTCATATCCACAGCTTAACTGACCCTCACAAAGTCCAAGTCAATTTTGTATCTGATGGAGTCAAATAATGAATGAAGCTGCTTAGTCACATGCACAGTTAATTGACTAATACAAAGTTAATAGGCATTCTGAACTTAGCTTCACCACTAGGGACTCAGAGCTGGTGAAACTAATATTGCTTAATGGAAAGATCTTTAGTCTGGATACAAGTGATACAAAACTAACCAAAGTAGCCAAAGCCATAATGCTAGGCCTCCTAATGAGCACAGTTGAGCCAAAGTCTTCAAGCTAACTGAGAATAAAAGACATTTGGGCCTGCTTTATAGAATTCAGGGACTTCACTGTGTGCACCTCATTTCTTCACTTGCTACACAAGTTCAGGCAAAGAGAATTTAAAATGTTGATATATTTCTGCCAAGATGTTGGTGATACTTTTGGCTAAGTAGGAAGTATAACTGTGATGAGCGTGTAGTTTCATATTGCTGATCAGTGCTTTGGGAAGCTAGACCACCTCCTTGTGTTCCTAAATGTGGATTTATTTGCTGAGTTTCAGACAATACAGTTTGAAGATGTTGACCTTTATTTTAAGACAACTTGTTCAAGTCAAAGGCAAACTCTTATTGAATCTAATAGCAGTGGTTAAGCTCTGTCTTATAATATTGGAAAGAAAAAAATATTGATCTGTTTCTGTTGAGAGAGGTAAACAATCAAGCATGTAAGAGATTCATATTGAAAAATAAATGTTATATACTCTTAAAAGCACCAGGCTATATACTTTCTCTAGGGAAACATGAACATGAACCTCATACATAGAAATAAAATTTCCCAAAATCAGTACAAAAACATCAAGGAATCTGCTATGCCGGATTTTCTTGACAAGAGGGTATGACAGTTTTGTTTTCACTTTTTTTGCCAAGAAAATTATGTTTAACTTATCTACAGCGACACATTGTATGATTAGCCCAGCACTTCAGTGAGATGCTGGCTCAAAATATTTCCATTTTCTGCCACAATGATCTGGAAGCCTTTCCTGTGCAATCAGCATGGAATGCTCTGGAGCCATTTTACTTCACAGCATTTTAGACTTGAAGTGAATATAAATTGATCGTTTCGTCCTATTGTGATTAAAGGCGTTCCAGCTCTTGTCAGACTGGATCAGGCCATTGTAAACATTTAGACAATTCTGAAAGAATTTATGCCACCCATATTTTTTACCACAAAGATACTATTACATTTTGACAAGGATAACAATCCCCATCCTGCTTCTCCCTCATAGTGAAAGCAGCAATCAGGTCAGATAATTCCAAGTTTGGTTTTTGTTTTTTTTTTAATTTCGCTCCAGTGCCTAAACAGGACACAGCTTCAAAAGCTCGAACACCCGTATGTGCTTATATGCTTATACCCTGGGGAAGCAATCTGCTGTAATAATTCTTTTTTTTTCAACAGCCATTGATTCCTTATGCACTGGTCATTACTTATGTGGTTCCACAGGCTATTATACAGGTTTCTGACCCTTGTATACTATTTGGTATAATCCATTAAATGTTATCCAGCTAACCATTTGTCTGAATGTCCTTGAGCTTCACACCAAATTGAAACTTGCATTTGCACAGAAAACAACACAGATGAAGATACTACTAAGAGTGAATCACCTTTTTAATTAAAATTATAATTATTAAAGAAGTGAGGATTAAATAGCTGGAACTTTCCTTGGAAGACAGTTTTCCATTTAGAATGAAATAACCAATGAATAAGAGAAATGGATTTGATCTGTAAAATAAGTGCTTGTGTCCACTTGTCTATTTTGTCTATTGTAAGAATACTGGAAGCTCTAAGTCTACCAGCTACTTCTGGATTTATGATAACTAGGTGAGTATGCTTTCAGATTAAGGTCTGATTTCTCCTACTAGGTCTATGATTTTTAGACATCACAACATGCAGATGAGAGGAGAAGATAACATAACAGACAGAAACCAACATATTATATTGGTCACATTATTTGGGACTAAGCTTTGGTATACTGTGTGCCATTTAATGTCCCATACAAGTCATTCTATCAAAGTCCCCAGGACTATTTCAATAAATAAACCTGAGCAAGTGTATAGCTGGTGACAGAAAGAGGGTTAGTCCTCAAGCGTTTTTTGAAGAATGTAGTTTACACTAAGACTTCTCATACACAGTTCACATTTTTTCTGCTTGTGGGGTCTGTGAGAAAGCATGAAGATAGCTAGGACACATTTAACTTTTTCTTCTCATTTTAAGGTAAAAAAGGAATCTTCTTTTCTTATCCCACAAGGCAAGTTCTGCTGCATTTCTCTTCCTTTGTATGCAATAGTCTCATGACTTCATTGGCTCCTTAGATCTTTCTCCTATAGCTCCTTAGGAAAGAATAAAAAAGAAGAAGTTATTTTCCTTGTTTTGCGTAGACAGAAACAACAATGAAACTCCATCAGTAAAAAACCAAAATAAAACATAAGCTATTACCTACAGTTTGACCTAAGTCACTACCAGGTGACAATTCATGGAATGAAGATATTAGTAATACAGTAAAAATACAGAGCAGTTAGGGAAATACAAATAGATTTATCCTTTCTTCCTCTGCTCTAACTTTTCTGGATTTTAATAACACATATAATGTCTTCATGCACAACACTGTAGTATGTTAGAACGTAATTCACAGGAGTACATACTAGGGATCTGTAGGACTGCTCTTCAGTGAAAGAACTGAGAAGTTCAGTCTTAGCTTGATAGAAACAAATTCCCCTTAAAGAAAAAGAGAAAAAGAGAAAAAGAGAGCCATTTATAATTATTTTTTCATGGGCTAATTCAAAGATCTCTAGCAAGCTTAAAAGGAAATTAGAAGTTTTGAAAATTTTAAGTAGGTGCCATGACATAAAGTAGTACTGATGTAGTTATGGCTGAATTATTAGCTTTCTCCCCTACTCCTGGCCCAATGCATATTTTCCATATTTTTCAGAAAGACTGACTGAAACTTTGGACTAGTTTATGACACTCCTTAAAACAAGCACTTGCCCTTTAAAAAAAAAGAAAATGGACTCTTACTACTAAACTCCCTACTTTTTTGACTGAACCCTAGTACGGTTACAAGTTCAATGACAGCATTATCAAAGAGTGTTGTTACATGATGATCTCTGTAAAGATTAAGAAGGAAACTACTGAAAGCTGAACTATCTTCCAGTAATCTGATATTACAGAGGCATTTCAGAGGCACTGAAAACAACAAACTGCAGATATCAAG
Source organism: Piaya cayana (assembly GCA_013389865.1). Taxonomy (NCBI): domain Eukaryota; kingdom Metazoa; phylum Chordata; class Aves; order Cuculiformes; family Coccyzidae; genus Piaya; species Piaya cayana. The sequence goes on from WAAB01019066.1 coordinate 76,106, forward strand.
TAAAGACAGTTTGGCAAGGCTTTATTTCAATGTCTGCACAGCTGGAGCTGTGCACGCTGAAAGAATAACCAGAAAGATTTAGTTCCTGACACAACCAGGCATTTAAGGACATGAATAGTCTCATTGAAGTCAATGAGATTAGTCAGTTGCTTGAAGTTAACCACATACTTAAGTATCTTTCTGAAATGGACGCCTACACTTGCAGACTCGTAGTAGGCTTGCCAGACACTGTCTACGAATAAACATTGTAATATTTCCTTGGAAAGTCTGTCAGCTTTCCCACGAAAAGGTATGCTTCTTCACTCCATTGAGCTGCCAGGATAGCTAGGGGCAAGTAGGTAAAGCAGATAAAATAGACCTTTGCTTTGATCTTTAAGAAGATTGTGCTAGGACATAGAGTAACCTCTTTCCACTTTGCCCTGTGTGTCAAGGGAGTAAATATTTTTCTTGACTTAATTTTCTCATATTTGAATCTTACAGTGAGATTGGGACTGTAGAAAATCATTCTCCTGGGAAGAACTTATAAAATGAAATTAAATAGCAAGTGGTTATTTGTTTGCAAGACTTGAAAAACGTTATTCATCATGGTTATTTTACAAAAAGGCTGAAATCTCCAGATAGTATTATTCCAGAAGTTTGAAAGAAAGTCCCCTATTGCTATCAATGATCAGCATTCTCAGCTAAAAATTAACTGAATATGAAAGGGAAAATGGTGCTGTTATTCTTACTTAACTTCAAATAGAGCAATAAAAGAGAGAAACTAATGTCCATGCCTTATTATTATGAAAATAAGATGGTACAAAAAATAGTCGAGTCATTAATTTAAACACATTCTAAACACCAAAAGGACAATGAGCCTGCAGACAGAACAAAATCTTTTCTAATTTTGAAAATGAGGTTAACTGTCTGAGAAACAGCTAAGACCTGTTCAACTGGGGAAAAAAATGTATTCTACACATAAAGGATGGAATACTTAGAAAATACATTAACTTGCACAATACATTAACTCTTTCCCTTAGAAAATGAAAGTTGTAAGCCATGTTAAGAAATAAGATACCTACAGTAGAGAGCAGTGTTTTATCAATAGGAAAAGGTAGTACTTGATAAAGTTATGTGACTTCAGGTACTCTGGGCTTTATTCCAAGCCATACTTTGAACTTCCCTTATTATCAGGGTAAAGTGACAAACCTTTGTACCTTATTACTGCATACCAAATCCATAGACAATTCTTCCTGTTTTGCTGGTGGTTTTTTTTTTTTAAGTTAAATTCTTCATGGCAACACCCTAGTCTTTCTCACCTTCTGTTGTGACATTTTGACACAATAAAGCCCTACTGGGTGCCTACAAGCTGCTGAAACATCAAAAGAGTAGAAGCTGTTACTAAATTAAGTAATTAGCAAACCTTTCAACTTTGTCCCCTCACCACTGCTTTTCTTTTTTTTACTAATAAAGCTCTCGTTAGTGTACTGGTTAACACAAAAGAGCAACTGTCAAAGCCTGTGGTGCAATTCTGAGAAGTGAAGGCGGGTTGAGCAGTGACCAGTTCTCTCTCTGCAACAATCTCTTCCATGAGTGTGAAAAAGTACACGTTAGTGTTTCTTCCAGCTCTTCCCAAGCTGAAAAAGTAAAAAGATTTGGGACTTGAGACAGAAAAGGCAAGCAAGCTGCAGCTTTATAAGGAGTTCATTAAATTACCCTCTATATGTGTAGAAACAGCCAGCAAAAAGGCCTGATGGCTTGTGATTGTCCTATAAGCGTACATAGCCATGAGATCAGCAACAATGGAAACACGATAGGCTGGACAAATGAAATGCAGTCCTTTTGCTGGTTCTTGTGTTTCATGGCTGATTGTATTTTGTGCTCTTGGTTCTCAACTACTGTCCAGAATATACACCAAATTAGCATCTTTTGTCTTGTCTGTGTTATAATCCTTTTCCCTCTATCTCCAACTCCTAATCTTTCTCATTAAACAGTTCCTGTCAATATTATACATATGCCAACAGTCTCAGAAGTTTTATATCAAATAATCTGGCATTGATGGAAACCTGTGTTCCTCTTCCGGCCTGGTTGTGAGAAAACGAAGCAAAGTAAGCCTTTAGTTTATATCTGAGAACATGGCTTCTGTCCAACAGCATGTCAAGTTTGTCAAAAGTGTCTGACTGAAGCCCTTTATTATCAAACACTGCTGAAATAATTTGCCTGAAGGGGAAACAGAGCATTAATAAGTTCAATGAATTGCACATTGTTCATGACAGACTGTAATGGCACAGTCTTCTGTGTACAGTACTTCCCAGATACCGTCCCAGGACCTATCTGATTAATATTAATCTGTATAAAAGCATAAGAATCAGCTTGGGATTGGCAGCACAAATCAGGCATTCCTAGACCCAATGAATCATGTGTCACTTAGTCTTAAACCATGGCAATATATCATGTTTACATTGTCAATGGCTCATCAGCCTGATGACATGGCAAAACTGGCAATTCAGGCTTTAAATATCCCTGTCATAACACCAAGATTAACATAGATACGTGGAGTAAACTAAACTTGTACTTTTTATTGCCCTAATTGCGGTAGCAAAGGATCAGAGGAAATGTATGTTGCCTTGTAAGTCTTATGCAATTTTTTTAACTCCTCTAGAAAAAAATGTCTTGGATTTTTCTGTCTTTCTAAATGATTCTTACATCTTTATGAAATAAAAGATCTTACCAGTCTTGCTAGAATTTTGTTAGCCCAAATTACAATGGAAAGGGGTGGGGTAGAATCTGTGATGCTGTGAAAGGTCTATAATTTATTGAATAATGGACTTCCTGTATTATGGAAAAGAAAGCTACAGCAATTAAAGATTTCACATTGTAAAGAACTATACGGAAATAGTACAAGGTCTTGCTCAGTAAACACATTTCACACTGATTTCCTGCTGAGGAAATCAAATATATGTTATATTATTTCATGTATGCTTTTTTAAAAAGCATTTTAACAGTGTCCAACACCAGTAGTTACAGATTGGCATTATTCAGTGAATGTCTTTCTAAACTGAAATGTTTTGAGGAGTTCCTCCTATTGGCTCTGATAGGCAAGCAATTGAAAATATAGACAGAAAAAAGGGAATGTATCTAAGCCATAGACTGGTAGCAATGTAAGGTTTTTTTACCACAGAACTCAGTAATGGAGAAAAACAAGCAACCACCGACACACAGCTCAAAACATTCAGCCACCAAGCCTCTGTCCAATTTTGATACAAATGCTGAATCAAATTCCTTGCTTTTTATAAGGCTCACTACTGGAAATTAGTTCAGATTTTTTTTTGGCTTCCAGGACCATGGTTAGTGAATACTTCAGTAGAATCAGTGGCCTACTTTAGCTATTCAAATTTTACATCCATATTCACTCCCTCATCTTTGTGTTTCAGTTCAACAAGAAACGACGCTCCCTGGAGAATACATTGCCCTTCAGCAAATCCAGAAGTATATTTTGAATCTGAATTAATTTCAGAGGAAAATATACCATGATAGCATTTTTCTCAGTGTTTAGGTGGTATCTTTCTCTTTTATTTATGCTTCCACATAGAGGATCATCAATACATCATAGGTTTTCTACTGCAATCTGAAACTAACCTGTAAGATTTTTTAGTTACTAGCGTAATTTAAGCTGCAGTACAACAAGTGAAAGGTTAAAACTGAAATCCTTAGGTTTAGATTAGTTTTTTTAAAAAAAATTATTATTATCTAAAAGCCTTTCTCAACTCTACTTTTGCTTATGAGGATGTTCTAAAGAAGTAACCTGTTCTATGTAAAGTTTAAAACAAATTGATGGCCTCCCACACAGCACTATGACTCATTCTGGAAATCTCTGTGCCGGTATCAGCATAGTAATGACTTTGGGTAGCTTCATGAACTGAAACAAATATTTACATTACTTCAGGCAATGGGGAGGTGGGGTGTCACAATGAAAGCCATATTTGTCCTAAGGGTTATGTCACTGTTCCAAACAAAGCCTATCTGTGCAAAAAGTGAGGAGCATTTCAATCACCCTTCCCCTCCCCCATCACCAAAATATTTTTAGGATTACTTGACTGTGTATACTTTGTGATATCCATTTGTCAGGTAACAAAACACACTGCATTCCTGAGGGAAAGAGATAGTCTTCTGAGTAACCAAAACTCTTGGAGATGTAGAAAAGGTGACTAGATTCTCCCTAATTTATTCATTACAACAACTGTGCAGTTAATAACTTTGCCTAAAAGAATTTGATTGCAAAATATATAAATATTGGGAAAGTCCTCTCATGTTCACAGGCAAAACCTGTGTTTTAGAAAAAAACAGTATTAACTATGAGTAAGATATGGCTCTTAAAAAGTGGATTGTGGTAGAAGAAGCACCAAATACTACATTTTTAAAATAATCATCTACTGCTTTAGACAATTGTAGTACTTTGTCTTCAAACATTGAAGCAGACCCCTGGAAATCAACGCATGGAAATCTGAGGAGGCATTCAGATTTGCTTTCTAAGTGTGAAACATTTAGGCTACCTCCTGCAAGCTTCAGGTCTGTCTTTAACATACTGAGAGCTAGTATCATTTGGAACCAAAAAGCACTGGGTGCATTGATAACTACTCTGTTATTGTGTCACTCACTTCCTTTTCTTCCTAGAAAAACACGTGGTTTGGTTGTTCAGGGTTTGGGATTGGGTTCTCTGCCTCTCCCCCCACTACAAGCCAGCACAGTCTCTTTATTACAACTATTAATTTATTGCTTAGTCCTGATTTGCCTGATAAGTCATATGCTATTGTTTAGACACTCATTCAGTATGATGATGGCAACAATTTTGACAGTAAAACCTGAACAACAAATTAACCAAGTAATTTTCTACAAATACTCTCACATATAGCATTTACTGTTTCCTTTATGTAGTACTAGCTCTTGGAATTTACCTTGGAATGCAAACAAAAAAAATCTTGAAAATGAAATTATTATCAACAACTATATTGCTCAACAACAAATACTTATTTTACAGTTAAAATTTATAAAGTTTAAATGTATTTTTAACTCAGCATGTTAGTTCACTCTTTAAAGTAGGGGACTTCAACTGCTTGCTCTTACAACAACTTTTAAGAATTGTGATGAAAGCTCATACAATGTCATCTGGAAAAAAAATCTGCTTTTCATTTTTAAGTGGTATAACAAACATTGAAGAGACACATTCTCCAACAACATTAAAAAGAAACACAGACTACTACAAGACAGCACTAACAAAAGCCATTTTAAATTTTATTTTGTATTTTGTCCTTCCAATTCACAATTCATAGAACAAAATTTAGACTGTCCTAACAGTAACATTTTCATTCACAAAATGAAAACAGTATCCTTCCTAATTAAAAGGTTTCAGTGGTCTCACGGGTTTCAGATGATGATCAATACAGTGATCATATGAAATGTTTTTAATGCATTATAATATTTTAGAATTTAGCTATAACATTTTTGACCCAGAAATGCTGACAAATTTGCACGAAGTAGAAACGTGCTCTACATTCCACAGGAAAAAGCATAATTTTAGACCTTTGGGCTCAAACTGCTACTTTCCCTCCATACGGATGTCAGAAAAAAATGGTGGCAGGGGGCAGATATTGCTTGGGGATACAAACATTGTTTCTGCAGCAATGTTGGGTGGGGAGATAATAAAAAAGATAAATTGTGCTACCAATATTTTTTCTCAGACATTTGTATCATGTGATCCCCTAACACTGACTAAAAGATCTATCTTTTGAAACACATTTCTTTTGAGACTACACCAACAAAACCAAACAAGACTATAGACAATTGTCAGTCCTGAAGATCAGACACATTTATTAGAAGAGTATGAAGATTTGTTTTTCTTACTAGTGGTATGCCATAGCACAGAAAATTCCAGGAGGGAGTGGGGAGGGAGGAGGAGGGGGAAGAAATTGTTTTAGTTTCACTCTAGATATACTTACTATGGAAATAAAATCTCTGACCAATGCAAAGGTTAACTGCAGGCAGCATTAAACTCTTTTAAATTTATTTAAGGAGTAATCTTCTGTTTGTTTCAGATCAGGATGCTCTTTTACTGCTTCTACAGTAAATGTATAGCTATTATGAGGAAGACAAGCTTGTTACAACAGAGCACATTTAAAATGAAGCAAAGCCTTCTTGGGTGTAGAGTGATGCGTGTTTTCTACTGATTTCATATTTATTTACCATACATTAGTTCTTTATATCAAAGACACATCTTTTAGGCTTGGTTCAGAATTGTTTGCAACATGAAAAACACTAGCAGGGGCTTTTAAGACGGCTCACTAAGTGCTCAAGATCACTAAACAAAACCCTCAGTTTCTCAGTGGATTATGTGTAGTTACATGAGATGCAACTACAAAGTAAAACCAGACTTCATTTCAGACTGCACTTCACTCACCTTGCCTAACCAGTTCTCTTTTTCAAGAGGAAATGTGCAGGATTTTTTAAATTTCAAACTACCAAACATTTGACAATTCTTCCAGCATTTTACCACTGCTTTCAAAAGTTAGTACTCATTTGAACCTGATACATGATATTTTTGTGTTCCTTATATTATCCTGTTTAAATTCATAGCATAATGGTATCCCACCTTCCAAACGCAGGGATGCTCCTCTATCTTCACTGTCCTAGCACAATGTTTCTGGCATACTGCTGGATCCAAGAGTTCCTCATTGGTTCTTCATCCTCTCACAGCATTTGTGTACAAATAGACGTGCAACATTGAGATCAATACTAGACCAGGTAGCTGGCAAGGAAATTTCAAAGGATTTTAATTTCTCTTTAAAAAGTGCAACAAACCTTCACAGCTAGACTGTCTCAGAAGAATCTGTAAAGTACCATGCTTTTCAGATGGAAAAGTTTGAGCTCGTCCTCCCCTGCTTCTATAGTTTTTGAACAACAGCACATCCACCTACTAGCTGGTTCCTGTTATTAGCAGGAAATAGTTATCTTACAACAAAAAGCATACAGAATCTCTCTTTTCTGACCATTGCTTTTTATTCCTGAATTACACAGCCTACATATTGGACAGTCTTTTAAAGAAAAAACTTCAGCAGTATGGAAATAAGAATGGACTGGATCTTGTTCATTATCTGGGATTTCACAAATTGTATTGAAATTGTAACGCCTGGAAGCAAGCTAAGTGAGAGATGAGCCAAGATAATAGAAAATGACAGAGAATAAATGAATAATTGCCATTTTCAGCATTTTAAAAAAAATGTTGTTGCTTTTATACATTTGGAACAGATAGAGATTTGTAAAGCACTTTCAGATAATCTGCCCCATACTACTGAACATGTTCCTTTAGTTCTGTGAATAAGAAACAAAAATACAAGAAAATCCAAGGCAAAAAAAGAATACAGGACTACAAAATGCTAGAAGATGGTAACCAAATCCCTTTTTAGAGGACAAAGATATTCCAAGACCAAGGTCAACCAAGTCAAGAGAAGGTTGGAAGAACTGGATTAAAAGTTTTAAATAAAAAATAATTACCCAATGCAAATATATTTTTAGGGATCATTGAGATTTTTTCATTCACTAAATAGTGAACTTGTAGTTTAGTTGAAAGTTATAGGATTCATTTTAGGACACTAAGATTTTATGGTCTGCTTTAAATGAAAAGCTAGAGTAAATTATTATCTTTTGGTTATAAAGTCCTATTAATGCAATTATGAAATCTAAGTCAAATCTAAGGCTATGAAGTTTTTAGGCTTCAAAAATAAAAAATAGATATGCTTATGTTCCTGGACTTGAGATGCACAGCACCTGGAAATTCTTGTTTCCTTCTAATAGTCTTCTGGCATCTCTGTTTTGTCATTTGTACTCTTTCTCCACTTCTTGTCAAGAGATGTATAGGAATAAAAGCTTCCAATCACATACAGTTTTTACTTCTCCAGTTCTGCTAGTTGGTTTTTTTTTTTTCCTGCCCACTTTGATTCCCATTTCAGTGAACCTTTAAAAACATAATATGATAAATCTATCACTGATCTAATTACTTTTGATCCAGTATTGCAACTACGAGTGGGTGGGTGACTACAGCCTGTTTTCCCCTTGAAGTTATTTCGGCAAAACTTTAGGTAATGTTTGAGAAGGTATGTTAATGATATTTGTGAATGTCCTTAATAGTAGGAAAAAAAATAATGTGTGTCTTGACCTACTGCCTGAAATTTCAGTTGGAGAAGAAAACGCTTTATATATTGCACATTCATTACATTTAGAGGTATTATATATCATATTATATTATATATTACATATCCTGATTTTTAACTTCCATGCCATGCAGTAAAGGTAGAGAAACTTCCAGGAGAGACACAATTTTACATCATGGAGTTAATATTCCCTAGATTCAAATAGTTTAAAGTAAAGTAATAAAACCTATTTTGAACAAGCAGTTGATGTTCTATTTAATGGTACACAAAGAAATATTTTTTTCCCAAGATTTTTTCTTCAGCATTCATAAGCTGAGGAAGGAATCAAAAAAAACCTAAAAATGTTGGGTTGGCATTGCATTGTCATTTGTGGGTATGCCACTCTTTATTCACACTACCTAAAATACCCTGGTTGATCTCAGAAACTGAACTGAGAAGCCTTGTTCTTGGTAATCACTTATTTCTCCACCCACAATCTATTTGAATAAATCATTATGTCCAAAGTAAAATATGTGTATCTCGTTTTTTAATTTTGAGGCACATAGACATCTACTATATCGAGAAATAATGGGACTAACCACAGAGAACAAATTGCCACTTTCCAGTTTTTGCATATTCACCCTTTCTTCTCATTTAATGCTGAAGAAGTCATGGAAACACGGTTTAGAAGAGCAGCACCTTGTTGGACTCATCTCAAATGAAAAGTCAGGATTTATCTCAAAATGAACCAAATCAACATACATCAACTGCTGCACACTGCTTTATTCCTTCAGAATGCATAAAAGATAGTTTAAATAGGGAGCCTGTATTGTAGTTGTCAAGCATAAGCTTCTTCAGTGGGAGATTTTATGGTTTACTGGTAGTAGGAATATAGAAAAGGCAAGACAGGACATTTTTAGTGACATATAAGTATCAACATCTCTTTCACTCCTGTAAGCTGGAAATACATGTCCCTAGTGCTTAGTGCTGGATCCAGTTCAGTTCAGTACCTTTACATCCATCCCTGGATGTATTTAAAAGATGGGTAGATAAAGTGCTTAGGGATATGATTTAGTAGTGGACAGGTAGGGTTGGGCTTGACAGTCTCAAAGGTCTTTTCCAATCTCGTGATTGTATGATTTGACAATTAAGATGTTCAAGTGCCAAGTTCAACTTATTTTTTATTCTTTACTGTAGAAGGAAGTAGTAGAAGTCTTGTTTCTTTACAATTCTGAAATGAGTAAAAGAAGAATCTGCCCCCTAAACTACTCCACAAAAGCATGGGCAAGGAGAATCTCAATGTAAAAGACTTTCCATGCAGCAGTGTGTTTCTGTTTTTCTTCTCAGATGTTATCAATATGAATGATGAGCCATAACTCTCAATTTTACCAGTAGGCACAAAAAGCTAAAGCAAACTATTATTGGTAAAACAGGAAGCAAAAAGCCAGCAGGCCAACGCTTCTCTTAGTTATACTGTTTTGTAAAAATGAGGTAAACTTGTTAAGGCCAAAGATGTGCAAACAAAACCAAATCAGGACACGCTTTCTATTGCATTGCCTTCTGCAAAATGTTTCTCCAATGCCCTCTAAGTCCCACAGAATTTCAAGGTAAAAATTATCCAGACTTTAAATTGCATTTTTAAAATAACTCTGTGAGGGATTTTTGCTCAGTATCCAAACTATTAGATTTGGATATTTTTAATGTGGGATGCTTCTTTCACTTTTATATAGATTGTGCCTATAAAACAGTATGTTCAATGAAAATGAAAGGTATGAAACACAAAAATGGGATATACTCTTATGTGGAGCTTTCAGTATTGGAATGCATCACTGGAAGACACCAATGAAGCACAGAATTTGAAATCATAATTACACAATGATGAGAACATTCAAGAAGAAATCCCGTACAGAAAAGTTCATGATACCTTATATTCCAAGTGAAGACGGCTTAATGAAATCTAATATAAATACTTTCAAAAGGCAAATTGTTTTGTAGAGGTATTTTCAAGCTTCAGATTTAAAGCTCAATAAGAACAGTGTCTTTGGAAATGTCCAACCACATATATATTTAAAAGAAGATATTTTATTGCCAACAAATACAAAATTATTGCTCTCATTCCCTGAAGTCTCATTTTTAAGACAAAGCTTTTCCTTTACCACTTCTAAAAACCTGTAAATACAGCATTTTAAAATATTAAAACAAACAAAAAAATTGGAACAATAAATTAAGAAAAAGAAAAGTGAGGAATAGGAATGCCCAACCCACCAAGGAAAAAACATATTAGAAGCAACAAAACAGTTATGAAGTGGAATCAAAAATATCATATTATGCTTTCCTTCCTAGAGAAGCCTGGGGATTTTACATATGAAATAAAGTGACAGAAAAGAAAAAAGATAAGTATAAATGTGTTTGAGTCCCACTGGAACCTGTTTTTATTAACCAAAACAGTAGTACTCATCAGAATTAATTTTGGGATGCTTATGCAGAGGCTGTGAGTCCTCCATATTAGAAGAATCACTGAAATGGTCCATATCTGAGGGGCTTTGGTGACCAGGGACATCATCCACTAAGGTGTCCAAGTAACTCCCCACTGATATTCCATCCAGTCCATCACTACAGTCTTGTAAACTGCTACAGCTGCCATGAAGGGATGTCTCCTGACTTTCCAGCAGGCTGCACAAGCTGCCATTCAAACTGCTACCTCTGCTGGCAACGGCCTTCTCTTCTATCATCCACTTGATTGATTCAATACTTTCATTGATGATGAGTAGCTGGTGCATAAGCTTCACATCAGTGGCTCGGAGATCAACCTACAAGTCAAAAGTGATTAAAAAAATTACTCATTTTCTTCAAGATCCAACTCCCATAGCAGGCTGGAGGCAAAGAATGAATTAAAAAACCCCACACCAAAAAGTTCACCTTTCACATCTAGGACAAATCTATTTAGTTAGTAAAATAACAAGAAGAAAGCATTACTATATTAATAGTTCCAATGACATTCAAGTGGAACCTGATCAGGTTACATAAGCAGTCCACTAACAGGAATGTTAGTCAACAACAAGGCTTGTTTACATGCTAGTACAATGTTATTTAGATGAGAAACATAGCTGGTGTGACAACTCTTGAGTATATCTTTTCATTGTTCAGAAAAGCAAGACACCAACCCATTTACAATTACTCTAAGCTACTCCACAAATCCAGGCAGCTAGACATTCACCCAGATTATCTTTATTACAGTCACTGGGGTTACCTAAAGTCTTCAGATGAGCATAATTTGGAAAAAGGCTTGTGGAATTTTAACTTACCAACACTACATTTCAGTTTATGTTGCAAGTTGCTGTACAAGTATCTGAGGGTTGAAATATTGAACTTGCTGAAACTAAATATCAAATTATTTAAACGCACACTACAAGAAGATGATGAGTTCACAGTCAACCATTTACTATAGATTAACATAAAAGCAACAATTTGAAAGAAATATAAAAAAAAAAGCCCCAACACATTAAGCAGAAAGTCCTACTTTCCATTTTAGTTGTGCACACTGAAAAGCGTTAATGTTAAAGCACAGTGGAATATTACAGTGCTGCATTTCACAGATATATTTAAGTTAACTAACTTCATGCTCTCCTTAACAAACTCTATAAGCTACTGTTTTACTCAAATTTCGACAATGAATGACACATAAGGTCTAAGGTTTTTAATGGTTGTTGCTTTCCTTTCATCTGAAACATCACAAGTGTTGGCAAAAAAAAAAATCTGTTTGATTTCCTATTCATCACATGAAACAAGCAAAAATACTGAAAAGGTAGTCTGACAAACTGAAGATGATTCTAGGTTTGACCATGGTATCAAGTCTGGAGAGCCAGAAAATACTTCCACTCATATAGTGAGAAGACAATGCTAGTTTGTGACCTAATAAACTCTCCAGCCCTTTCCAGCAGCTACTCAGCACCACTTAATGTTTGACATCACTACAGATTCTTCAAGTCACATCCAGAGTAAGACCTCTGCCTAGATGAACTTTTGCCATAGTGCCAACATAGGGCATGCATACTTAAAACCACTGGAAAAAAACCATACCGGTAATTTCAGGTTAGCCCATAAGGATACCTTATCTAACATGTAATTTGTATGGTATTTTATCACATATTCTTATATCCTTTTATTGTACTAACCAAGTATAACTTTCCTTTGTATATAATTTGAGTGTGCTACTGTACAAAAATGTATGTGCCATAATGTTAACTATGTGCACATATAATGCATGTTTTTCTTCCTTAAGGCACTAGCATATCAACTTTCAAATTATTAATTCAGAAAAGTCAATAAAGTATACAAAAAACATGAATGTCTTCACTCAATTCAGAAACAGGAAAACAAATAAGATGTGTTACAGCAGACAACAGACATTCTGTGCTAATCACCAAGACCACAATTACTACACAGAAATATAGCACCTGTATTGTTTATCCACAATGGATGGGAATGGAATCAGTATTCTCAGGAAGAAGAGACTGAATCTTGTTTTGCCAAGAGTACACGGTTCTTTCTTTCCATACTCAAGTGTAAACTTCTCAATATGCTAAATTACACTGACCTGGTACAGTTGTCCAAAAAGTTATTGTATTATTGTAATGTATTTTTAGTCTGCTAGATCCCACAGAATATTGTACTGGCTCTGTCTGGGATGTTTCATAGTGGCCAATATGGTGCTGTGTTCTTTATCTGCGATTAAAAAAGTGTTGATAGCATATCAGTATTCCAGCTGTTCCTGAGCAGTGATTACATACATCAAAGCCTTTTCAAAATGCACTCTCAGGCAAGTATGCTGGGAATGAGGACAGAGTGGGGACCGTTGAGCAGATGTGACAAAAAGGATATTCCCTGCCAAATAATGACAGGTTTATGAAAGAAACATGTGGGCTTGGTTTTCCCAATGCAGTCATTGCTACAAGACTGGCTGGGCATGATTCTGCTGGTGGGAGATAGTGAGTGACTGATTCTGCATTCCTTTCCCTTTCCCTTTCCTTCACTTACTAAACCCATGGATTTTTCTCACTTTTATTTTTCCAATTCTCTCCCCCATCCCACTGGATGGAGGAGAGGGAAGTGAGTAAATAGGTGGTCAGTGTTTAGTTACTGGCCAGGATCAACCCAACACATACTTCAAACTTTGCTTGCAACATACTGTCTACGTAACTCTCATATGTATTCCCAGTCTCCTTCCCCAGCCCCCAGTATAGCGTCTGAATTACCCTCAAACCAATATGACAGGATTTAACATACTGTGCAAAATAGCTTTACCATTCACAGCTTTAACAATACTGACCATCTATCATTGTTTCAGCTCTGAGGTTCTAAAAAGTGACTGTTTTGTAGCCCTCCTGCTCAAACCAGTTCCTCTACTCCTACACGTATATCACTACAAACCATTTGCTCAGCAACTAGGCTGTCATAAAAGCAGCAAATTACCTGACTTCTGAAGTGCAACTACAGACTTGAGTAACTTGTTGAATATAAGCAGGCTTGGAGACAGCAGATTTCCCAAAAGGCTGACTAAGGAAATGTTTAACAGAGACAGCACCAATATACCTCCAATGACACAGTTGCTTTTAGATACAGTAGGTATCTCATATATTTCAGGTTCAGTGTGCAGGAAATAATTTTTTGCTCTATATACATCCACAGCTTCAGCATTTCTGTGGAAGAGCCTTACTGAGAGTAATTCTTTGCATTCCTGAGTACCTGAGTCCTCCTCTTACAAGCCACTATTTCATTCCAAGTCTCCCATATCAAAAGTACATGTTTTCTAAAGCAAACATTAAAAAGTAGTCCACCAAGTGTCATCTTTCTTTAACATGGTTTACTTCATCATCTGCTTGATAACACAAAAATGTCACTACATTTCTTGCCTTCTACCTGCTGTAGCTTACACACAATTACCTTAGTTCAGTCTTGTAGCTGCAACCCAGGTAACTGCTGGAGTAAAGAATTTAATTACAAGACAGTTCAACAAAAGATACTATGCACAATAAAATCTCATCATGTTTGATAGCTCCGTTTGTTATGAACAGCAATGGGCGCATTTCAGAAATAATTAAACAGAGCGTAGCACAGCTAACATAGTTATTTCAGAAAAGTTTCTACAGCTGCTTTTAAAGGTAGTGCACAGCATCACTACAGGGAAAGTGTGTGCAAGTATATCAGTCCTTAGCACAAACTTATGCACAAATTTATGGAGGAAACAAATTGTCAAGAGAGTAAGAAAGAAATTGTTGTTAAAGGCTAGCTTTTATATCTTATTGCTTAGTTTGTACAATCATAATAATGCAGATCCCTAGGAAGGATCGTGAAAGTTTTTAACATTAAACAGCTAGTCATGGTAAGAAAAAAAAATTAAATTGAAGTGATAGTGAGCATCTTTCAATGCAGTTTTGTAGCACAGGTGGACAGAGCAGATTAGTCTTCAGACACAACCAGACCTTTAGTCTGAAAGGAATAACTGGCCTAAACACCCATTTGTGCCTCCCTCCCTCTCATACTGGTTGTTCTAACAAGATATTTCTTCCTTACACAACTAACTTTGCTTATTATCTTACATATCATAATTTATTCAACAGAATTTATATATATATGTGTGTGTGTGTGTGTGTGTGTGTGTGTGTGTGTACATCTGTGTACATTTATGTATACAGAGAAATATACAAATATTCATGTTATTTTTATATACACAAAGTTTTTCAAGAAGGAGTTGAGTTTGGTTTTAGAGTAAAATTTTTAATGACCAGGGCTATTAACAAAGACAAACATCACTACCTGGCACTCACCTAAAACAGTGCATTAGCTGTCCCTTAAGGCCATGGGTAGAACGGACTTATATTTTCCTGCTGCGTCCTACAGACATAGTTTCCAGTCAGCTCCAAATACAGTGGGTCCTTCTCCTCCAAAAATGACAAAGCTAAACATACTGTTCCTTTAGTATCGTTATAATTTATCAGTTGTCTATAGTTATAGTTCCTTTTTGCAGATTACTTTCTTTTTGATTCCTGGGAACACATGCTGCTGTTACCTCTTTTAACTACAGGAATTCTGCAGAGTATTAATGTTGAATAGAAAATGTAGTCTGAGGGAAGGATACTCCTAAGTTTATTTGGAAGGTAATAGTTTTATTTTTTCCTCAACACCTTTACATTGTGTACCGTAAAGAGACCACTAGTAAAAGGAAAGGAAATCAGTGAGCCTGAATAGTATGGTATTTATTCTAGGACAAATCTTTTGGCTAGAATGCCATGAAATAAGTCACTACAAGACAAAATCTTAAACTTACAGGTTAGTGGATTCAGAAGATATTTAAATCACTTGGCTCAGAAGCTCTGCTCTACATAGTGTCTTAAGCACAACACAAATATTGACATAAGGTTGGCTACTTGGAATCTGTGTTTCTAAAGCAGCAAAATTTTGGACAGATATTCCACAATAAATGGAGGTCGGATGTCAACAGTAGCAAAATACATTACCTCAGTGAAAGCCCCTCAGAAGTTTCAAAACAGTCTTGCAGAAGAGAATTTGCACATGAAGAGGCTACATGAAATGGGCACTGGAGCCAATTCCAACTGTTGTTAAGAACTGCCATATCCATTTCCATCACCCCGTGATACAAACAGTATTTCAAATCAGTAGAATCTTTCCATGACAAACAGGTGTATGTGTCCACTACTGTAGAGAAGTACTTACGCTACTGCTGTTTTTGTTTTTCTAGGGTGTGTAAGGGACAGTTTTCCACTTTGCCATTCAGTTTCTTCTATTTTCTCATGTGAGGCAGGATAAATAGCTTTGTGGTAATCCATATATGCCTACTTCTCCTTTATTTTTTTTTTAAAGGCAGATTACCTCCTTTTCCCATGAAATAATGAATCCCATTAATTTGTTGACATGTAACAACAAAAAAAATTAAAAATCTAACAATCAATATCCAAATAATAATTTTTTTTGAATCTCAAGAAGTCACTTGCATTACAAAAGCGAACTTTATCCCACTTTCTCCTAGTTTTATTTTGCTATTATAAACACTGAGTAACTAATTTTAAAGCAGCTAATAAAATTAATTTCCAAGGAGAAAGTTTAGTGTAAAATAAACACCTGTGGTCAATGTTAAATTATTTCACTCATAATAAGATAGAAATTTATAAAACTTATATAAAAGGATATGAAACTCATCAACCAATACAGTGACAGAATATACACAACATGCTAAAAAACCCGACCATAAGCAGCCTAATCAAAGTCCAGAATTCAGAATATGTGAATGCAAGCATTATTTAATTAGAGTCACCGAGCTAAAAGGTTTACAACAGGGGTGAGTGTGGTCACACATACAGGCTTTGTATGTTGAGGAGTCACCATAAAGCATGAAGCATGCCACTTAAAGGTTAGCAAGCTCAGAAGGATATTATAATAGCTTCTCAACACTAATGAGTAACAGAAATATGTTTTTCCCATTTGACACATCTAAAATAAACCCACAAATAACAGACAAGGGACAAATGCCTCCTACTTAAAGTCTCCTCCTAACCCAGGACGATTAAAGGTTGTTCGTGAACTCTGTTCTATTTTAATTAGTACATGTGCATGTTTATGACTTTAAATCTCTTGCCTACCTCAAAATTTCCACTTCCGGGTTCAGGATGTTTGCATTGGTTTCTTCATATAATTAAACCACTTTGGATAATGGCATTTCAGATCAAGATGAAAAATCAGAATGCATAGGTTAACTTCTGAATTTGAATGCAATCTTCAGCAACACTTCTCAAAAAGCCAAGGAGTTTTCATGTCATAGATCAAAAGAACACAGATCTACTACTGTCCTTGTTTGGCCTGTGGGAATGCTCAACAACCACTCCACTGCAAGGTCAACTAGCTTCTGTCAACTGAGGTACTACAATAATTAAAGTAACCCAATCAAGTGAACACTGTATGTGAGCTCTCTCAATGGAGAAACAATGGAGGTGGTGAACAAACTCTGTCAGAGATGAGACTCACAGTGAATTGAGGCAGGTACTCCAATGTTCATCATTATGCCAAGTGTGTCTGATTAACGTAAAGTAAATTTCAGTCAACAGAGATATAGGCAGATCAACCACAAGAATAATCAGGCAAGCAGGACAACTTCACAAGGGAACAAGTTAGCTCACAAGTAATTAGTGCAAATGATTTAATGAAGAAATTTCAAGGTTATTTCTTGCAATTTTATAAACAAAATTTTACAATAGTATGGATGTCACTTGGTATAGGAAACTACAGTATTGGTAATTTAGATTTCTCTTACAACACCCTGGTTTAACATGTTCATCTTATACACACGGATTGCCTAGAGATTTGACATGAAAATACTCACCACCAAGCTGTGCAATTGTTTAATGACATTATGTCTATAACAAGAAAAGTGGATCTCAAAGTTTCCACCTCCCTCAAATGTGAATGATCCTCTTCTGTGGGGTACTTGTGTGAGTCCTGCCACTTGCATTAATACCTAGTAAAATCTCAATTATCTGGATGAACAATTCAATCAATAGGGTACATGTGAGAACCTCATGAGGTTTAACAAGGCCAAGTGCAAGGTCCTACACCTGGGTAGGGGCAATCCCCAATTTCAATACAGGATGGGGGATAGTGTGATTGAGAATGGCCCTGCAGAGAGGAACTTAGTAGTGCTGGTTGATGAGGAGCTCAACATGAGCTGGCAATGTGCACTTGCAGCCCAGAAGGCCACTGTATCACGCGCTGCATCAAAAGAAGTATGGCCATTGGTCAAGGGAGGTGATTCTGCCCATCTATTCCTCTCTTGTGAGACCTCATCTGTGTCCAGTTTCAGAACCCTCAACATAAGAAGGATATGGAACTCTTGGAATGGGCACAAAGATGATCAGAGGGTTTTTTTTAAAAGGAGAAAGGGCTGATAGTGATGATGATGAAGACAATGAATATAATGAAGCCTGGAGAAGAGAAGGTTCAAATGAGACCTTATAGTGACCTCCTAGTATCTGAAAGAGACTACAAGAAAGTTGGGGAGGGACTGTTTAAGGAGGCTTGTAGTCATAAGACTAGGGGAAATGGGTATAAATTGGAGAGGGGCAGATTTAGATTAGATATAAGGAGGAATTTTGTCATGGTGAGGGTAGTGAGGCACTGGAACAGGTTGCCTAGGAAAGGTGGTGCTGACCCATCCCTGGAGATGTTCAAGGGCAGGCTGGATGGGGCCTTGGGCAGCCTGGTCTAGTGGGACATGTTTCTGCCCACGGCAGCGGTGTAGGAACTAGATGATGTTTGAGGTCCCTTCCAACACAAACCATTCAATGATTCTATGGGGTTTATCTAGCATTTCTATTTGAGATATCTGATATACTTGGGTGTAACACAAAATTCTCAGGGAATTTTTTTTTTTGCCTGTTCATTTCAGATATTTTTTGCCATCTATTTATTTAACTGCAAAAAAGAACTAACTTAAAATCTACCAAGTTCATACGATGATAATTATCAGACAGAAACGTACTATACATCAGAAAGCAAGTAGCAAGAAAAAAAACAGTTAATTTAATTAAATCCCTACATTCTCACCTCCTACTCAAGTAAAATGCCAAATCAGTTACTTAAATATGGAAGTGCTATGGAATGCAGAGGGAGAAACATCCAGCCTCAGAAGGATGAAATAAATAAAAAGAAGCTCCTGATTATTTTAAAGCTCAGTAGAATGCATATGAAAGGAAGTAGTGAGGAAATGCAGGGGTATGAGAAGAGCAAAAATTTTTGACTACTAGAGAAAATTTCTGCTGAATCTTTCCAAAGAGCTCATACTGCTGTCATAAATGCAGCATCTGACCTTAGAAATGCACCTACTAAGACAGTGGTGAAAATGTCCAGAAGAATCTATACTGTGGAACCGGATATGTTGACAAAGAAGATAATACCACAGCTAACATTCAGGTCAATATGCAGCAGTAACAACTGGCTATGGGTGTCAGGAATTGTTACAGCAGATGGACGATCACGGCATCATTGTAACGGTTTTGGACACCAGCCACAACACAATACTGTTAAGTGTCTTCTCCACCAATACGAGAAAGCACTAGAGGTCAATAGCACAGCTAGTTTGGTGGGTTTTTTTCCCCCCTCACTGGATTTTATCTTGACAAAAACATGTTCTTTAATATAAAGTGTAAAACCCAGAAAAAAAAATCTGTTCATTTCTGAATCAGGCTTGGTTAGCAAGCACTTCAGACCTGCTCACCCCTTTAAAATTAATTAGTTTTAAAAATGGCACCCTGTAAGTATTCCTAAAAGCACAAAACTAAAATGAAAGTGAAACAATACTGGGTTTTGCTTACAGGTATATCCAAAGTCTGAAAATGTTGCTTTTACTGAGACAACACTGATCCTCATCTCATTATTATCTTTTAAAGTAAAAAAAAAAAAAAAAAAAAAAAAAAAAAAAAAAAAAAAAAAATAAAAAAAAAAAAAAAAAAA